>JAYEVE010000113.1:0-43821 GCA_036346375.1 Guadua angustifolia
GCATTACAATACCATAACAAGTCTTAGAAGCATTACAATACCATAACAAGTCTTAACATTAATACATTACATCATGCATAACAAGTCTTAACATTAATACATGACTAGAACTTTCCCGAATCATCACTGTCAACATCGATACCCTCTTCTTCACGATACTGCCAGTCATCACGTTTACCCTCCTCTTCACTCTGGTAGTCATAGGGAAGACACAGCTGAGGGTCTACATCATCTACAAGCTCTACTTCATCTATTGGCAGCAGTTCATGCGACTGTATGGCAACTCGCTCTAAACTGTGAGCTATCGTTTGGATGTCATTCATAAGGCTGTTCAGTTCATTGGCACATTGACATGTGTTTGGGCTAAAATTGTCTTCTACTAGTTTGTTAAGCTCAGATGCGATGCCCTCAATTTCTTTTACTGTCCATACCAAGCCTTTACTCAGTTTCTCCTGATCCTTGTCCATCTACATGTGCAACTATAGATTAATATTGTGTAAACTTAACAATTGTAGGCAGCAATTAATGACAGCAGCAAAAAATGGTAGATGCGTGCTGTGCACAGGGCAATATGCGAAGATAAAAGCTGGAAGCTAAATATGAAGTCTAAACTGTACCGACAAAACCATTAGATGCAACTACAACCTACAGCCACCATGTTCTGGATGATTTTCATATACTGATTTCATTCCCTACACATGCTAGACAGCTTGATATAGATGAAATCATAGCTCTCTCACAAGCAGCATTATGGATGATGCTTCATATATTGATTTCGTTCCCTATACATGCTAGAAACACACATATATAAGCGTTCCAGATAACTGGTTCTTGTTGAAATGGCTGTTCACCAATTATAATTTAGAAAGAAAACAATTGGAAGGTATTTTCTTCCAACTAATCTTGCTTAATTGATGTACAGCATCTTACAGGAATGAGAGCTCAAGCATTCAAAGAAACCAGTTAAGTTTGTCTGTCCATTCAAAGAAACGAGGATATCAACTAATCATGGAAGTTTCGGCTGAATCAACTAGCATCTTACAGGAATGAGAGCTGAAGCAGGTTGCCTAATTCTTGAGGAATGCCTCCAGTGAAACTGCAACCCGGCAAGATCCAGAAGGTAGAATGCCTCAAGTGAAACTGCCGAGAAATGCCTCCAGTAAAACTGCCGACAAAAGGTAGAATTGACAGCAAAGAGCCATGCATCACTCCATCCCATCACAGCATTGAACTAAAAATCACATTACCCGAGCTTACAGCTACTGGTAAAGTGACAGAAACGAGCAAAGCAGGTATAATTGACAGCAAAGAGCCAGGCATCACTTCAGTTTTCAAACGACATAACACTCCAGCACAGCATCACAGCATTGAACTAAAAATCACATTACCCGAGCTTACAGCTACTGGTAAAGTGACAGAAACGAGCAAAGCAGGTATAATTGACAGCAAAGAGCCATGCATCACTTCAGTTTTCAAACGACATAACACTCCATCACAGCATCACAGCATTGAACTAAAAATCACATTACCCGAACTTGCAGGTTATCTACTTTTCTGGTGTCAGTAGCAGTTCAATTCAATGTTACCTCGAAGAAACTGAAATACTGATTATTGACCAAATGAAAGTGCAGTGTGTGCCATGGCCTTGTTTCTTGATGTTGCGCAGCTGCAGCCATGACCTTGGCTGGTAGAGTGGACTCTGGAGTCTGGACCGTGCATAACTCGTAAAACTTGCCGAGAAATTTCCTTGCTTTAGTACTGAATCAAGATGCAAAATAACCCTCCCTCTGAATTGGGGTTCAATATTTTGTAATGAAAGGATGCTACAATCATGCTGAGGAGAAAAGGCAAAAACCCTTCATGAATTGGGGTTCAATAATTTGTATTCTGCCAATTCCAATCCTAGCGCAAGAATGGTTTTCCAATCGAAGAACAAGAACAAATGGCGTTACGGTTAGGTCTCCAACAGCAACACATTCCAATCTCTCGCTACCCCACATCGATCGAACCAAACAAGATCATTTAGGGTTCAGTACCTTCCTCGGTCGAAGTCGGCGATGAGCGATGGTGGTGCGCTCGGTCGAGGACAAACCGGGAGCAGATCCGGGAGGGAAAGCGCTTCAGCTTTTCGCCTAGGGGCCTTGGCGCTTACACCCGTCGACGGCGGCGGACCGACCGGACCGCCTCCTCAACAACAGCGGACCGACGCCTCGCCTCCCCGATGGCTTGGGCTTCAGCTCTCCTGCGACCGCTCGCCTCCAGCTCGCCTCCTCCAGTCGCTGCCTCCGTTGGAAGTTCCTCCTGGTCGCGGGAAAGGATCGACAGCGAGCGGACGAGGCTGAGCGAGCGGATGGGGATTGGAATCGGGAAGGGAGAGAGAATCTGGAGATTTCGGGTTTCTCTCTCCCTTCCCGGAAAATGAAGAACGCGATGCAGAAGCTGTTGGAGACGGTTTTCTGCGCTACAGTGTCGCTCGTCCCCGATTTTTTCCGATACAGACGCAAATCGGGCATCTGTTGGAGCTGCTCTAAGGGAAAAAAATTCTGTGATGTCGTGCTGTGAACGGAACCCCCTGCAGCACCGCGCGGATCGTCGCCACCTGGAACCCGTGCCAATCGCAAAGCTGCTCCGCTCAGGCTCGTTCGATGCGCGAAGGCTTCGGCTCAATCGCGAAGGCTTGCTTTGGCCGACGAGCCGATCGCCAGCATTTTCCCACCGCGCGGGCGCTCTCCGTCTCCTCCCAGAAATTTCCAAATCCCTCGCGCACTAGTACACGGCTGCACGCCGCACTCCCCAAACCACCGCCGACGAGATGCTCCACCCACACCAACCCCATCCCTAATCACCCGGCGAACAGCGAGGTCCGCGACCAAAACCCTACGCAGCCAAGAAGGTATCGCGATGGCTTCGATTGTGCAGCCGTCTTCGTCCGTCGCCGCCCTCCGCCGCCACCCGTAAGTTCTTCGAGTTCTTCGCCTGTACCGGTCCCCTCTCTCCGCGCGCTAGTGCTTGCCCGCGCATTTTTTCGCTGATTAAACCTCTTGATTGCTACGTTGGCGCCATGCGAATCAGAATCGACGCGCAAGGCCACGCTGTTGTGCGTTTCATAGAGACGATGAATGGTATACTGATTTTATATCAAGTGTCTGTGTGGAGTGATTAAGCTGCTGAACGAACAGTAATGAGTAAGCTGATGAAGGAACTGGATAATACCGTTGCAATTCTGTCGTGAGATGACAAAAAAAGCTTTTTAAGACACCAACACGAAAGAGCAGCCTTGGCAGCTGTAGAACTGAACTAGAGAAGAATGACTGTAAAAATGTTAATGTTTACTCATGCTGATATTTTGGCCCAAACTAACATGTACAATGGAATGGCTGACACTGATTTCTTCGTTTCTATTTGCCCTGTTTGTACAAATGCAGGGTGCAGTTCTTGAAAGGGTGTGCTGTCTCCAAGGAGACAAAGAGATCAATTTCCTATTCTTGCGTCTCAAATTAAAATAATGCCAATGTGAAATCTGCGGGCTTGAAGTTATCGGCTTCCTTGAAAAGTAGGGATGGTGGTTTCCCAGCTGATGGTTACTCGGGGAATGATGACAGGTTGTTGCCAAAGAGCACTTCTGTTCGTGGCTAGGACCATCCAATTGCTGATCCTGTTCTCCCAACGGATTCCATTGTTGCACGAGAAATTGTGTGTGTTAGCATGAAAGAAGCAGACCTTGAAAGATTGAACCTTCCGTCGATGGTTACAACAAAGGAAAATGAGGAGAAGCTCTGTACTGCATTCACCGTTACAGTGGTAAAAATCAAGTTCTGTTACCTACTGATCTGACCACACTAGAATGTACTTGTTTTCCATCCTACACTTCAAATTATACACTGAAGCGTATAATACACTTATTCGTGACGTGTATTTATTCTTAGATCAAAATGTGAGTTGCATTGCCTGTAGTCTTGGTCAGGCTTCATCACATGTATTTTATTATTTCCCATGTTAAACTTAATTCAATTCAGTGGTGAACTTTTGCTGGGAATTAGTTGCAGCTACTGAATTTATCGAGCATTTTATTCTTGAAGACTTGCTGGATAAGCTTCTGAATTTATCGAGCATTTTATTCTTTCCTTTTACCTTCACGCAGCTTGTAGATCTCCAGTAACTACCAACCTTTTTCATCTTGTTACAAATTGTTGTTTTTGCTAATATGTCATGTTAGATGCCAAAAGTGCCTGAATGCTAACACTCCATATTTTATCAGATAAGGTGAAAAAGGGGCACGCGATTCCTTTTTCTGAAGTTGTGGAAGCATCCAAGCTGAATGGATTACATGAAATGAAATCAATCAGCATTCAAGATGGCGTTGTCGCTGTACCACTCCAGGATAAGGAACCTGAGTATGGTACGGGCATTGAATGCTGTAGAACCATTGATCTTAAAAGTGCTGAATGCACTTTGACAGAGACATCAAATGAAAAGAATAGCCCTGCCATTCACTGTGATGCCCAAGAGTTGCTGCCTCACTTGAAATCCGATGAACATGCATTTGAAGAAAAGAATCTAGATGTATCAACCAAAGGTAGAGATGCTTCACTATCACCCAGTAATTTTAATAACAACTGCGGGTCATACCTGGATAGTTCAGTTGGAAAAGTTGAAGGCCATAGTCTTCATCAACCAGAAGCAGCAAATTTCACAGGGGTTTATGGCCAAGTATAGTTTACTTTTCTGGTCTCTCAGTTGTTGCTCCAGAAAACTTGCATTCAGCACTGCTGGGCATTTGGACCGACAACAACATACAGCTCGACTGACACAAGTGCTACTGAATCAGAAGATGATATTGTCGGCTCACACAAGTGCAATTGAATCAGAAGCTGACACAAGATGATATTTAAGGATTTATGTCTAGTACATTTTTGTTGTTCATTTTCCTGTTGTACAATAAAAAGCAAGATGATTGATAATGCATTGCCGGTGAATGGCAATTGTTGTAGTTCAGAGAATGCACTATACTGTTTTGTACCTTTGTATAACATATTGAGAATAAAGAAGTTGCACACAGTTAAATGACATCTGCAGTGTTTATAATATATGTCTATCTTTGAGGTACAAAGACAAATAATAAGCATGCGAAGAACATGAAAATGTTGAACAGTTTGAGAGGTGTATCATTTAAAAGAAACTATTTAACCTATGATGAACTGTCTACTCCTTAGATGTTCCTTGATTTGATACATCATTAAAATATAATTTCCTAGCAGCCGGGGCATCTTGATGAAGTCCAAGTAAAAGACTAGTGTACCCTCCATGGATCAAAGGCGGAACCATGGTCGGAAAATCCCCATGCATATCCGTTCAAGCATTTGGTATTGCAGAACTGTCACCAATGCTTACATCAAAAGATCCTGTGCAAAATATCGAATCGTTGAGAACATAATAGCTAAAGTAAATTAGATATTAAAACACAATAACAATGCAGGTTCTTGTGCTTACAACTGTTTCCTCCTGATGTTGTCCACTACTTTTTTTCTTACCAACCCTCGTATTGCTGCCTTTTTTCTTTTCAAGTACATTTCTTAATCTCTTGGTCTTTGGACCTTTGTTCACCTGAGGAACTCTGATTGATACTTTACCTTTCAATACCTCCCCATCATATTCATTGCAACTTTGAGTTACCTCACAAATTTTTTTGGGTATTTCACTTAGTAACCTATCTGCCTCTAGGTCCAACTTATCAATAGCTTTCTCCAAATCTTCGAGAAGTTCCTTCGAATTTGCACACTTCAAAGCAACAGTGGTGGCTTTTCGAGAGATTCGCGCAGCATGTGTTGTTAGAGTTTCTTTGTCAAATCTTTGTTTCTCATAATAAAACCCTCTTTTTGCATACTTTGTCCATCTATTTAGTATGTACCTGTCTGGCAAGAAGAAAACTTCGTTGATATTGAATACTCGGAGAGCATGCTTGCACAATAGACACAGTAAGAAAATTAATTTTAGAAAAATATATTATGAAGTAGTGTAATTATAAAATATGTATACTTACCAATGCATTCATACTTTCTGCAAGAACATGTTATTGTCGTATCCTCAGAATTAAAGACGACTATTGCTTCATCCTGAAATTCCATAGGCATAACCTTGTAATTCAAGATTGTCCCCTCAGTTTTTAACAGTTTGCATGAAACAGAAAATTGCTCTTTAAATTGCTCTTCAAATTGTAAATATAGCCTCCTTGTATATGATTCAGCAACAGTCTTCAACATGGGCAAATCTTGAATATAAGTAATCGGGTTAGAGTGGCGCGAATTGTAGTCGGCTTCCAACTCATTTTCCCGAAGACTGGTGGCACACTTGTCATATTCTTCTAAGAGTTCCGAAATGCCGAGTTTTCTTCGAAACCTTTTCTTGAAAACATTATTCATACCTTCACTCCTTTGAGTTGAGGTCATATCAGCAGTAAAAGAGTCACGAAAGACAGCAGCCCAATGCTCTCTCAAGCCATATAGGTTTTTCAACCAAGAGTTATCTTCAAGCTTATAACGAATCAACAGTTCATCCCATATTTTGTTGAAGTATGTCACTGACCTTTCCTCGTAGACACATCTCTTAAATTCAACAAGGAACTTTTTATCCTGAGCAATGACATGACTAAGATGTTTACCAGCATTTTGGAAAATGTGCCACAAGCAAAGACGATGGCGTGTGTTCGGGAATACAATACTAATTGCTGCAGCCATGGCAGCACACTGATCTGTGAAAATTGTGCTAGGATGCTTGCCAGACATTGCTGCTAGAAATGTCCTAAAAAGCCATACAAATGATTCAATGGTCTCATTATATAGCAGTGCAGCCCCAAAAATAATCGTCTGCTTATGATGGTTAGTTCCAAAGATTGGAGCAAAAGGCATTTCAAACTTGTTAGTTTGAAATGTGGTGTCAAATGACATAGCATCACCAAAGCATGCATAATCCATGATTGCCTGACCATCTGCCCAAAAGAAATTAGCTATCCGACCATCCTCTTCATCTAATTCTATAGCATAAAAGAAAGTAGGATCCTCCAGCTACTTATTCTTCAAGTATTCCAACAGAGTTTGCGCATCATTACATGCCAAAAACTTCTTGCGTTCACGGCCAATCTGGTTATTGCAATCCACTCGTGAGAAGGGTACATTCTCAGCTCCTCCGTACCACTTTTTGAAAAAGTCATACACTTGTGCTGGCTTCATTCCGGCTTCTCTTATTTGACCGATTAGAAGTTTATCAGCCTCTATAACACGTCGTTGGGACCTCAACTTGTGCGCCTTGTTTGGACTTGCAAGATAGTGATTGTGCTCGAGTACAACCTTTTGCACTGTCCAAATTCCCTTTCGACAAATACTGAACTGAACACGAGCATTGCAAGACGTCCTAGTAATGGCATTTCCTTTCAAAGTGTCGTGTGATGAGCAACGACCTCGTTCTCCTTCGTTACTGCAAACAATATGCTTCTGATATATAGTTTTATCTACTCTTCGCCTTGTGTAGCTCTTTCTAATACTGAACCCAATCTTCCTCGCATACGAGTTGTACATCTCATACGCATCATTCTCTGATTCAAAAGTCATTCCCACTTTAGGAACAACTAAAGGTTGGTCATATCTATCATCCACCTACATTGCAATGGGATAAAAAAATGGTGTTCAACAATATGACATTATTTCGTATGCCTAGTTGTGTATCATGCTCCTACGGTACAAACAATATTAAATTAAAACGTTGCAACTATATAATATCAAAATTATTACCTTTCTTGGTTGGCAGAACATGTTATTTCTGACGCCCAGTCCGAGGGTCTGGAGGCAACCTGATACGGCGATCTTTGAAGGCAGGATCGCGCTCCTCTGTTCGTCGGCCGCGACCATCGTTGCAGGCTCCATCGAGGTCGTTTGCCGTGGCGATAGCCCTAACTCACAAACTGCGGCGTCCATCTCCTTTCCGTCGTCCATTTGCATGCCCACGGAGAAAGAAGCCGACGATCCCTGCAGGATATGAAGCGCGTCCTCACCAGCGTCTCCCTCTTCCTCGCGACCATGGATGGCCATGGACACTGCTCGGTCCAGGACATGGAGCGTCATCTCTCCGGTGACCTCTGCTTTCTCGCGCTTGGAGGCATCCATGGCGGCGAGTCGCTCTTGCGAACTAGGGCTGCTGCATCGTGGGCGAAGAGGTGCGGCACTGTTTTGATCGCGATTACTTCCTGATGATCCGTCGTCCATTTGCATGCCCACGGAGAAAGAAGCCGACTATCCCTGCAGGATACGAAGCGCGTCCTCACCAGTGTCTCCCTCTGCCTCGCGACCGTGGATGGCCATGGACACTACTCGGTCCAGCACATGGAGCGTCATCTCTCCGGTGACCTCTGCTTTCTCGCGCTCGGAGGCATCCATGGCGGCGAGTCGCTGTTGCGAACTAGGGCTGCTGCATCGTGGGCGAAGAGGTGCGGCACTGTTTTGATCGCGATTAATCCTGATGACGCTCGCGATCGGCTCGTGGGCGGAAGCCTCGGCAGGGGCGTGGGCGGAAGACGGAAGAGGTGCTACTTTTGATCGCGCTGACTTCCGATGATGCTGGCGATCGGCTCGTGGGCCAAAGCAAGCCTTCGCGATTGAGCCGAAGCCTTCGCGCATCGAACGAGCCTGAGCGGAGCAGCTTTGCGATTGGCGCGGGTTCCAGGTGGCGACGATCCGCGCGGTGCTGCAGGGGATTCCGTTCACAGCACGACATCACAGAATTTTTTTCCGATATAAGTCTAATAACGTTCTATTTCAAGCCCGTTCCGCCCCAAGCGATGTCGACTTAGGACCGACTGTAGTGATAATCTGAAGGATCGAGATGGCGAACAGAGAGAGGTGAATGGTCGCAAATAAATTTTTTCAAAAATACTCCGACTAAAACCTCGAAAGGATCGCGCAAAGAAATTCGTGAAAAACCCGAAAAATTAGACAACTATGTGTACCCCTTGCATGCATGGATGAGTTCCATAGAATATGTGGGAATTTTTGAGTCACAATTCTGGTTGTCTAGTGTCCAAATCAAAAAGGAATCAAGTCTACCCTTGCTTTTAGAAAAAGGTCAATTCAAATCCTAAAAGCCACTTTTAGAAAAGCAAGAGCAGAAATTTTAGAAACTGTCTTCACTTTGAATAGGAGTTTGGTGGGTCTCTGCTGCTCAAGAAATTATGAGAAATTTTCTCCCTATGAGAAGATGAGTCATGAAGCTCTCTACCAAATTTCAGATCAAAAAGACATGTAGAAAAATCATCATAAATCTATGAACACAGACAGTCAGGAACTTCGAGCAGAAAATTTAGGGCTCGGTTTTCACCTCATGGCGCCCAAACGGTACATCAAGTGAACTCCAAAATTTTTCTACAGATGTATAAAGGAGTTCCGCATAATCTCCAATAAGAATCACTCAAAAAGAATTTTTCTAGATTTTTCTAAAAATAAAAAACTAACTGCTGCGTGAAGAACAAGTTCTAGACAGAGTTAGAACTTGAAAGAAAAGATGATCTCTACTCAATCAAAGAGTGCAAAAGAGATGTAAAACCATATGAACACACTCAAAACATCCAAGATCAGCATTTAGAAGGAGGGGAGGCAAATCCAAATTGCATGAATGTAAATTACGCGAAAGTAAATGCGTAAAGTAAATGCTGAATTTAAATTGCGTAAAGTAAAGACATAATGTAAATGCGGAATTTAAATTCACAATAATGTAAAGAAATTTCTTTGTATTTCTGGTGGGAAGGTTTACAAAGCCTCACTTCATGTGGGCAAAGCTTAAAGGAGCAACTCAAACCTTCTTAGGGAGGAGGCCACCCCTCCACCCCTATTTATACTACTCTTGGGCCACCTACCACCATTGGATGAGTCCCTCAACCCTAGGACACTCATCTAAGGGCTAGAATTGACCCACTCACACAGCCATGCAAGGGCTAACCCAAAACCCACACACATACCGGGTTTTCTTACACGGTTTTCAAAGCATACTACCTAGACCCGATAACCTATCAACTAGACCGCAATCCGACGGCTCTCATTGATCCACGCGGCATCTAGCTAGCATCATCTCCTTTCCTTGTCTTCTTGACTTGCTCGGACTCCGTCTTCGATCATCTTCCGGCGATCTCCCAACCGTCTGGACCTCCGACGCTCCTCGCTTAGTCCCGGTCATCCTCCGCCTCACCATGACCTAGCACCGTCGCCCTGCAACCATCAAAGACAAGGAAAAACCTTCACATAGCAATGCCCACAAAGATATTCAATGATTATCCCAAAATCATTAATCAAACATAATTTCTCTCAATGTTCCGGTGCTACTGCCCCCAGGCCAGTAGTACTCGGAAAATCAACCAACACTTAAATTGCTTCAATTTGAATATCCAATTCAAATTAAACTCAATTTCAAATCAATCCAATCTCAAATCTTGTCAATTACTCATCACACACAAGGATAGACCTCCACATGGTCTTTCATAATCCAACCGAGCAAAATCTCGAGATCACTACCAGTAACATCTCAAAAATTTAAAAATAATAAAAATAAAATTTGAAATTTAAAATTAAATTGAACAAAAATTTAAATGGAATCAAGATTTTAATTTAAAATATCCTCTTTTTCTTTATTTTTCTGGAATTCAGTCTTAAGGAAAGTAAAGTTGCCATATAAACATTATTCTTCTAAAACTAAAAAAATATGAAAAAGAGCTTGAAATATAATCTTATTTTGAATTTCCATCTTTTATAATTTTTCTTGAATTTTGGTTCTTAAGAAGAACTTTTAACTTAGTTGTTTCTTTTTCTCTACGACACAAAAACCCAAAAGTCCCATAACAAATAAAATCTGAAAAAATTTATATGAATCCCAAATCATCTCAAGGTCATCTCCAAAACTTTTAAAGCAAGGTGAACTCATTTAAAGTTAAAAAGGAAATCAAAGACATAATTAAATTAAATACAATCTTATCAATATCAGAATTTTAATAAATTCTACATATAAGATCTTCAGCTGAAATTTCTACAGTAGGGTGAAGATTATCCCCACATCAGTCACAATTTTTTTTTGAAAATATTAAACGCGATTTGATAGCTCATTAATTGTTCTCGACCTTATCCTGCTCAACGCTTGCCCAACTCGGATTTCCTTCATTCATTCTCTGATCTATGGGACCCATATCACCGCAACTCCACCTGGCAGCCATAGCTTGCCCCTGGTTCGTTTCCCTGCACACAGCACCAAAGTTGCATGAGCCATGCTCTCTGCTTCACCTTACTCGCTGCTTGATCGCTGCCACGGCCGTCATTTCCCGGGAATCCGCTGCCACACTGCTACCGCAGCCCGCGCTCCCGCAAACACGGCTCACTCTCCCCGCCGATTTCGCTGCTGCGACCAATACTGCCCGTGCACTGCCATTAACACCCTGAAACACACGCCATACCCGGCGCACTACCTCCCCCTCCGGCTGAAGTACGGCACCGTCTAGCCCCATTCTTGCGGCGTAAATTCCTGCCATCCCGCTGTTCTGCTCCTCCCAATTTTCCTCCCGGTCGCGTCATCGTTGCTCGCTGCTGCGACACCGCGCCTCTGAATCCTCACCCCATACCTGTCAGCTGCAAGCTCAGCGCCGTCTGGACCGCCGAAGCCCCATCTCCCTCATTACAACTCGCGTCCAAGCTCAGCCGTGGAAAACGCACGGAAGACGATCTCTGCGTTAACTTCAACATCAATGCGGCGAGAAGACAGAAGCCATGATTAGCCGCATCTTACCTTCTCATCGCCGCTGCGCCATACCCTGCTGCTGCCTCACTTCCTCCATGGCCTTCTCCTTCTTAAATCAGTGCCGATTCTTCTGTCAACTAGCCACATCATCGCTGCTCCCGGCCGAAACCCTGGCGCCGAATCCGCACTTTCTGCCCTCTTGCCGAACACCCTTAGCCTGGCTATAAAACCCTCCCGTGCCACCTTGAGCAGCACACTGATTCACTAAAACACCACTTGTTCAAGCCAAGTCACAGCTTGCAAAGAACTCGCCCTTCCTGCTATTATCGCCCAAAACCTCTGGAACCAGGGCAAGCTCAATCGGGTATTTCGGTGAGCCAGCCGTTTTCAAATGAGAAATTTTACGGCGGATAACACGCGTAGTAAAGAGTGGTTGTAAAATTTAGATCTGATCATCCGTTTATCAAGGGCATTATAGTCAATTTCCTTTTTTTTCGGCTGACGCCGGCGGAGTTTTTGTTCGAACCGCAGGCTCTGCGTTATCTTCAGGAGGCTCGCTTGCATTGCGTCCAGTAACAGCAAGACCCTCAGGACACAGCAGCAATGTAGCACTAGCCGCCCGAAATCCCCTCATTGCTAGTCACCGCGACGATGTCCCTGAACCAGATCAAGCAAAATTGTCGCAGAAACGCCAACTCTTGCGATCTCCAACCCAAAGTTTCGCTACAAACAACGCATGGAACGAACAAGAGCACCAACCACGCGAACAGCAGAAATAGCAACAAACACCACCACCACCGAGTACTAGCGAACAAAAGACGCGACCACCTAGCTCGCCTCCACGAATCAGTCCAAATGTTGATGAGAGTTTAGAGCCAGCGCTCACCTCCATCGCGGGATCTCACGACGAGGCACCACCAGCGTGGGATTTTGAGGCGGGTGGAGTAGTCCCAAACACACCGAGCATCGGCTGCTAGTCTCCTCACGCACCAGTGCAGCCATGCTCCTGAGTCCTAACCCTAACACTTCCATAATGGGCTGGGCCAAGTCAAGCGCTGAGCTCTTTAAATTACACTATTAACCTTCATACCAATCCTACTACCAATACTACCATATGTATTATAAATACATTCTAATCTCTACTAATTCTAATTAGGAGTTGGTGGTGGTACGTCTGTTCTCCACCCTCACCCCGACACGTGTGCGTATTCGTATGGCTAAGTGAGAAGCGGGCAATGGCCACGCCGGTAGATTAGATGGATCATCCCATCACGAGAGGTAAATGAATAGCATGACTCATTTATTACTTTCCTTTTTCTTATTGATCTGGCATTCGAATCGGAGGCGATTGCTCCCAGTGCTTTTTGGATTAGATTGATTGATTTCCTTTCGAAGGAAACAGAACTTCGATTCATGGAGTTGGGTCTCTTCTCGTCTCTTTCCCTTTTGTTGTTTTCTTTATTCGACGATTTCTTAATCTAGATTCTATAGATATTTCCTCGGTTGCTGAATCTATATAACCTCGCTGTTTCTTACCTCTCCTGTAGATGTGTTGAGCTTATCTGTTGAGTAGAGGTAATGAGTAACCTTCTTGATCTCGTCGATATGGCGCAGAGGCAGATAGCTGGTGGTGGGCGATGAGATAGGCTGACGGCGCTACTGGAGCTCGCCGTGGTGAATAATGTCAATAGGTTGAGGGTGACGCTCGCAAGGGAGGCGAGGAGGCGGTAGAGCTGGTTGATGGGGGTGAGACTATGGTATGGCCGGAGCAAGACGTACGAGCTACGCACGCCGCTGATGGTGGTAGTCATATACGGATGACGCCTACCTCTTCAACGCCTTTACGCCCATAGGGTGGCAGGTGATGCCTCTCTCGTCAATCGATCGATCTCGAATTATGGTGTTACAAATTTACAATCCCAAATGCGGTAATGTTATTATTTAAGCTTGTGAAATTAAAGATAATTTTAAGCTCGAGTTTATAAATAGGTGCTTGAAATTTATATACTTCGATGAATTGATTTAAACATTTAACCATTGCACATTCAGCATGAACATAATTATTCAGATAAACTTAATGCTCTTTGCAAATATTTTTTATCGCAAATTAAGTTTCTATTATAACGCACGGGCACATATCTAGTTAATCTTATCCATTGGATCAAATTGAATGGACGGCTAATATTCAGAGTTGTCCACCGTAAAAGAACTCTTTCAAATTAGTTGGATTTGGATCATCCTGATGGAGTCCTGACCACACCCCAGCCACTGGTTGCAGCTCGTTCAAACCAAATCGCCGCCGCCACTGCTCACCCTCTTTCCCAAAGCCAGCGCTCGGTGGCGAGTCACCACGGCCAATCTCTGGCTTCTCTGCCAAGCTCTCCCGGGCCAGAGCTTCGCCGGGGTAGCGCCACCGGCAATGCCCTAGGCGAGTGCTTTGCTTTGTATCTCTGTCGAATAGGTCACCCATCTCAGTGGCGTGAGGGTTAGTCAGTTCAGAGACCGAATACGCCTTCTGAGTTAGAAAGTGCATTTTAATTTTCCTTTCTTTCTTCCATCTATTTTCCAGACCGTACAAGTTCATATATTAATAACTTTTGCATTTTAACTCCAATTCCAGTAAAATAAATTTATAAATTTATATAAAATCATGTAGTTTTATAAAATTCAAAAATATTTAATTTTTCACATTAGTTCAAATTAATTGAAATTAAGTTATCAAGAAACCTTGATATGGTCTCTATTGCAAATCTGAAAAAGAAAGCCCATAGAAATTTAAAATAAATTTCCTTAAGTTCTGAGACTATAGGAAACTCATTTGTGCAAAAATATTTAATTTTAAAACTCATATTTGAATTATTTGGATTAAAATTTAAAGAAAACCTTAATATGGTCACTACTAAAAATACATATACCATAACTCCTAAAACTATGAAATAAATCCTGGAAAACCCTAACACCTGATATGGTTCGTATCTGCAAAAAAATTTAGATTTAAATTTACTTTAGTTTAAATTTTAAAATAGATTTTATTCCAACGCATAGATATCAAAATAGTTAAAACATGGATCATATAAATTCAAATCTTGGTAAAACAAATTCCTAATACTTAATAAGACCAAAAAACCCTTCTTATTCAAAAATATTTCATATTTATTGAAATTTAAATCAAGTTTGTAAATGATCTTGCTTTAAATATATATGTATCCAACTAATTTATAAGCAAAATCCATAAATAAAAGCAAATATAAAAGAAAAGGGCTTTGAAGGACCTGATTACGCAGTATGATGAAAGTCATTAACATAAGTGATCATTTGCACTAAACTCTTTATTAAAGTATGCCTTCAAGAAATATATACTTAAGAAAAGAAAATATAACCAAACCAATATGAATAAAATATCATAAATTAAAAAGATAAACCAAGTAGGGCTAATCTCAAAATATTTCTAAAGATAAGATCATGTTAGTTGGTAAAAAGAACTAATTTGAATTAATATCATAAAAGACTTCATTCTTTATGTGCATATAAACTATCGTGGATAAAAGCCAAATGATGCAAAACCAGTTTTAAAACGCTTCTAGGGTCGTACCCTACTAATGCCATAAAAATAGTTACAAAATCATATAACGCGCAACCACAAACCTAAAACGAAATCCGATTCCTTATAACGTAAACTATAATACCATATATACTATTTCAGCATCGAATAAAACATCTTGTAAACATTAAAATTTATAAAAATAGCTTAGAAATGTTCTATAAGATAAAGATTATCCTATTCTAAAGAAATAATCTTATTTCAGCATGCTTTGCATATAAATCCTGATAAGAATATAACCTTAAGTATTATGAACATTGAAATCCATAATATGAATAAACAAACTTAATAATAATTAAGATATTTGTATCACCAGAACCTTCTCAAAAATGATAAAAATAAAACCAGTGACCTAAAACGTAAGAGACCTAACATATGCGAAACTACTTCTTATACAAAATCAGTTGAGGATTAAATACTATTCCAGTAACCGGTATATATATCACTTGTTGCTGCACCCCATTCAAAAGCATGTGTATATATATAGCACACAACAGCACATTAATTAGCAAGTGAAATGTGCGCACAAGCACCGTTTCGTCGCACTTATTACATGAAGGGACCATGCATGATGGTCCAGAGGACACAACCCTGAATATATCACTTGTTACAAATCCAAATCCCTGAGCATAGACGACACAACCATTGTGCTGTCTCAAATCACACTCGCAGACACATGCAAAATGGATGACAAACCACACAAGCACACAAGTAGAATGGATGACAAACCACACAAGCACACGTAGACAATCATAGGATTCGATCGGTGGTGGATGGATGAAAGGAGAAGCTTCCCTTCAGGTAGATCCTATTTCTTCTTCTTCCAAAAAAATGGAGACCTTCGTTCATCATCTGCTTCTTCTGCACTTCCTTTTGCTTTGTCTTCCTTTGGCAGTTTATTATGTTTGAAAACAAGGTCATTGTTCAGATGCACTTTAATATCTTGTCTGACCTGATATGGGACAAGATCACCGTTAAACTCTAGCTCCTTCAATTTTTTAAGGTAGTCGATTCCAGAGAAGGACTCCATCTTGGTGAAGGACCAAACAATCTTCTCGAGATCAGGAGCTGCTCCCTCAGTGAAGCTGATGTTGGTGATATCAGAGCACTCGACGATAAGATGGTTGAGCATTGGGAACTCACCTTTGTTGAAGGTAAGCTGTTTTTCGGCACATGATTCCTTCAGGAGCATGAGGTAGCGGATGTTTGAATTCTTGGCTAGGATTTGTATTTCACCTTCATTCAGCAAGGTACCACGTAGAGTCACCTTGGCAATTCGATTGGCCTTGGTAAATAATGAATCAAGAGATGCACTTGTGAACCCTCTGCCGTTCAACTCAACCTCCTCCAATCCTGGAAGGTTATTAATTGTAGATAGGAACTCCATGTCGGTGATGGACAATGCGATCTTCCTGAGGTTAAAGCCTTCTTCCTTTGCAAAGGTCATCCTGGTGATGTTAGTGTCGGTCAAGACGATCTCCTCGAGCTTAGGAGCTGCTCCTTCTCCAAATTTGATGCTAGTGATCTTGATTTTGGACAAGACGATCTTCTCAAGCTTAGGAACTGCTCTCTTTCCAAAGCTGATGTTGTCCATCTTGGCTAAGGACAATTCAATCTTCTCGAGTAGAGGAGCAGCTTCGTCTTCGAAGATGATGTCTGTCATGTTGGAGCCCTCGACAAGAAGGTACTTGAGTTGCAGGAACTCTTCCTTCTTGAAGGTGAGATTGCTCTCGGTGTATGACTCGCGCTGGAGCCTGACAAAGCGCAACTTGGGCAGCTCGCCAAGTTCTTTCAGACCATCCTGGTTCAGAGAGGTATTATATAGAGTTACCTTGCCAAGTTGACGACAGCGTTTGACCAGAAATGGAAGAAGCCTCCCACTAGTCTTTCCGCGAATGCTTAGGCTCTCAAGAATATTGAGAGGGTTTGTTGGGCTCATGTCTGTGTCGGAAGGAGTACCGTCACTGCTGCCTTGTAGAGGAGGTTTGATGCTGATTGACAGAGACTGGAGGCTCTCACTCAGATTAGTGATCACTGTAACCAATTTTTGGATGTAATCTGCCCTGTCATGGATAACCACACCTAGCTTCCTGAGCTGCGATAGGTTGCTAATGTAATCCAAGCCCTCTGAAGCCTCTACATGGGATAGTACCTCCATGTTTCTCATTTTTTCTATTCCGCGCGGAAGCTCGACAGCATTGAATAGTTCCATGGTCCTGTTGATGTTGTCTGTATTGCAACTAGCCAACAGACGCTTCAGCTTCAGGAGCATAAGATGTCTTGTGGTGGACGCTTTCACACCGGTCTGCCGGATGTCCAATACCTCCAGCTGATGAAGGTTATTAATTTCCCTGGGTAGCTCCTTAATAGGTATATTCCTTAGGCTCAGATACTTCAATAGTAACATCTTGCTGCAGATGTTCTTGAGGTAGTGCTGCTTCATCATGAAGGGTTCATCACACCCTTCTAGATCTAGCACCTTGACCAGCGGCAACTGAGGTGATTCATGGAGTTTCCCTAAGAACTTAGAGATCTTATCCGAGTTACAGATTCGTACCTCACTAAGAACGGAGAAGTGGCGAGCATGATGATGTGACAAGCATGTCTCCACAAAGTGCTCTGTCTTGGCAGTATTGGAAATGCATTCATGAACTATGTCATGTACTTTACAGCTCTTGACCTTTCCTGCAGCCCCAATGTCACCAGGATCAACCAAGCATCGGTCGATGAGTTCGTCAAAACATCGCTCGGCATGACGCACTGAGCTGGGCCAATCTTCTTTTTTTACCAGGCCGTCAGCAACCCACCTCCCTACTATGCTGGATCGCCTGATCTTATGACCCTGAGGGAAGATAGCTAGATACCACAAGCAGGACTGGTGTTCTCTAGGTAAAAAGCTGTAGGAGAACTTCAGCATCTTCCAAGCATTGATATCCCATCCCGGTTCCCATCTGAAAACCAGGGTTTCAAGCAACTTGCCCAGTTCTTGTTTGCTCATATTAGGATTAACATACAGAGCACGAGCGAAGATCTTCATGCAGAATTCATTTGGTTCACATTTCTTCAAGATATCACGACAAATGGCAAGCATGTAGCCATGTTCTTCTTTCTCCCGCTGGCTTGTAATACTGCGCACCTTATTATGGTAGAAACCAACACAAGAATAAAACATAGGGGAGAGTGGTGGATTGCAGAGTTCTTTGGCAATTTCGGGATGGTTTCTTGTGATCACTATCACTGCACTGCCATCCGCGCAGCCCAGCATTTTCAAAGCCTGCCTGATCTCCCCCCATATTTGTACATCATCGTGGCCATCAAGAACGATCAAGGTGGTTTTATTTTTCAGACGCCCTTTAATCATCTCTAAGGCTTCTTTGATCAAAAGATGATCTTTAATCTTCTGGAGGGTTCGTCCAATATTCCTCGTGGTTTCATTAATCTTCTCGTCCAATTTATCCATGCCTTCCTTCTCCGAATTGTCTTCCCTAGGCTTGGGAAGCAACTCACGCAGCACACTTACTACGATCTTCTGAGTGGCTTCTTTAATATTCTCCGCAGTTTGATCCTCACGCAATTTATCATCCGTGGCTTCCTTCACAGACTTATCTTCAAGGGGCTTGATCTCTCGCAAGACGTCTTCTTTCATCTTCTTCATGATTTCTTTAATGTTCTTGGTGATTTGATCGTCGTCCGATTTATCCGTAGCTTCCTTTACCGGTCTGTCTTCCTTGGGAAGGGGAAGCAGCTCCCGCAGGATGCCTTCATACTCAGAATGATCGAGACCAATCCAGGACTTCTCTTTACCTCTTTCCAGATGCGCTTTAAGCTTCTCTGCGGTTTCTGTAATCATCTTGTCCATTTGGTAAGCTGTGGCGTCGACCGGGTCCTTGGGAAGCTGCTCCGCCAAGATGTGGTGGAGTATGTCCAAGGGTTCCAGTGGAACAAAAGTACAGGATCTTTTACCAGCTCGCAGATCATCTTTAATCTTCTCCGTGATTTCTTCAATCTTTGTGTCTATTTCCTTCTCCGGCTTCTGCTCCTGCCCCTGCTTCTGCTCCTGCACGCCAAGCAGGATGTGACGGAGAATGTCCAAGGGTTCTATTAGCCAGTCTGTCCTGTTGCCACCATATGATTTGTATTTTGAGGTTATCCAGAACTTATGCTTGAAATTTTCCGCGAGCAAGGGATGAGCCAACGCCTCTCTTGCAACGTCAGCTCCGTCCTCTTCATCCGGTGCTGCAATGGCGATGGATTGGAATCGGTCTTCGAGACATGGGGCTCGTTCATGGGTGTATCGGAGCCAACGGACTAGCTGTCGGGTGCACTCCTCCAGAAGGCGAGGCTCGGAAAGGGCTTGAGCTCTCATAGCCTCATCCTCACCGTGAATAATGCCTTCACCTCCTCCCCCTGCGGCTTGAGTCTGAGACGAGGACGTCGCTTCGTGAATGGGAGGCGGGCTGGTAGTTGTCGTCTTCATGGAAGTCGGGATCTCGACGCCGTACCTCTGCCTCCGCTTGCCGACTTCACGCGCCCGGTCCTTGAGCTCGCGTAACTGGATGGCCGCACGGTGCTGAGCGTACAGCTTCTGCAGGTACCAAGGAACTAACCCCCACAGGGAACCCAGGCGGACCCTGGCGAAGCGTACCGACGCCGGATCACCGCGCTGCAGGTAGGTGTCGATGCAGTTGCTGCATTCGCAGGCGAGGTCCCGGACCTGCTTCATCCACGTGCGGACCTGCTCGTCGTGCTCCCCGCGGTGGGGCGTCGTCCTGGCTAGGTGCTGCAGGAAGCTGTTCATGCTCTCCATCTCCTCCTTGATGAACTGCACGTCCTTCCCGACGCCGCTCAGCAGCTGCCCCTCGTTGCGGATGACGAACAACAGCGAGTGGACGGCTCCTGAGGCGAGCTCAGCCATCGCTGACGCTAGGCGGTCGCCCCGGAGCCGGACGGCCGGCTGGTGTTAGGGTTAGCACGGCAAAACAACCAGAGAATTGTTTTTGTGATTTTTTCACGAAAATGTTGTGTCTCGTGTGATTTACTCTCTTCCTAACCTAACAGCTGGTGTGTTGATGATCTAGCTAGAGTGGTTTTGCGGGAATAAGGATCGATGCGAATGCATTAATTATACATTCATCAGTGCAGCACCGCTAGAGAACGCGATTCCATGCATCGGTCTCTTCTTTCTTTCTTGCTTCCATTCCCTTCGAGGAGGACGTAGGACCCAGGGCCACTTCCGTAAAAAAAATACATAGTGGTGAGCATGCAGGCCTACGCTGAATTACCATGCATACGTACACGTTCATTACCATGCATACGTACACGTTCTCTCTCTCTCTCTCTCTAACATGAGGTTAGGGGCAGCCTTTGATTTCTTTGTTCATTTATTCTTTCGTCTTTTGGAATGTGCAGTTTTGCCATTTGCATGTTGCCAGTTTTTGGTTTACTTCAAATCGATTTTCTTGGTCTTTGATGAGCTTTAAGATGTATATTTATATATGTTATATTCTGATCCCAGTACATTAGTTCAAAGATATTAATTTGTGAGTGTTTTGGTTATCGATGTCATTCCTGGCCCACAGGAGTACTGTAATGACCCTCATTTTGTATAAAATACTAAATTGAGAATTTATATACATATAGTAATAGTTTTATGATCAGTGGCTAATACGTACATTTACAATAATTGATAATCTGTTACATCCTAAAAAATACATTAAAATCAAAATAAATGTTTTGAATTTGAATATGATTATTTCTGAGTTTTCTTGACATTATAGGTTTTTATTTGACTTTTCTTGGAATTGTGTGTTGTAAGAAAAACCAAATAAAGAGAATTACTAAATAGATAATGGTAAAAATATAAAAGGTAAAAGTAAAATTTTGAAAAATTTATATTAAAATGTTTATCTCTCAGGTAAACTTTTTACTTGGTAAATTATATTTTTATTGCACAGTAAAAAATAATTAATAATTGACAAGATCTTCTTTGACTAAAAACAGTGCACAGTCAGATTTAATGAAAAATCTTCAGACCATATATCGATCTAAGAAAATTACTATAGAATTCTTAATGCAGTAGTTACTCTTGGTAAAATTTTCATAAATTTATAATGTCATTTAAGGCCTTTTAAAATTAAAAATAGAAGCATTGAAAATCTAAAAATTGGAATGTCAGAATTCTTATAAAATAAATACATAATATTTTAACTTGAAAAAAGTTTTAAAAATAAATAATATCATTTACACCCTTAAATAAATCAAAATCCGAAAAGGAATTTTTGAGCAGTCATCAATGTCAAAATTTCTAATAATTCCTTGTAAAACATTTTAACCCGAAAGTTTTACAAAAGGTCTTTCACCGCTAGGAGACCATATTAAAAAAGTTTGGAAAATTTTGGTGGTGATTAGATGGCTTAATTAACGGAAAACCTTATCTGTCTGAGCTGCACATATTCCTTTTGACCAATGCGTTTCACCTGCTGACCTGGTGTGCTGACAACCACCTGAAACCACTTTCTCTCACTGTCCGGTGGTCCCCGATCCCACATGGCAGCCTCTCTTCCATGTCTTCTTCTACCTCCAATCGCTGGCGTCCCAGAGCAAAATCCCGCGCCACCTCTGTAGTTCGCGTCAGCCACAGTCGATTGGCGCTACCCGGCCAGTGCCTAACAACTGCCACACGGTGCCCTTCGCCGTGTTTCCACTGCCTGACCATACCTCCTCCTGTGCGCCACAAGTTCATCTCACCGCAAACACAACTGGGGCCGAGCCAATCCGCACCAATCCTCAGCTATAAAAGGGCCCCTAACTTGCCTTGATACCGTGCCATCCTCTCTTCTACTTCCCCTCATCTTTCTCCTTCTGTCCTTAGCCGAAGGACTCCAATTTCGCTTCCATTTCTGCCATGGCCGAGGGCTTCAAAGCTCTGAGATGAGGTCAATTCGAGTGATAAAGCAATTCATTTCCAAATTTCTTCCGGATATACCATCTGTGTGTCCTAGTGATAAAATCTCCTCAAAAACATTCGGTCTTCTCCGTGCGAAAACTAGCCGCCACTGTGGTTCTCCTTCCCCAGCTCCAGCCACTCGGTGGTAGCTTGATCCTATGAGTCTTCGACCGGGGTAAGTGTCGAAATGGACTCCCTGTAATCTCTAGATGTTGAATCCGTTACCCATTCGAGCTCATACCCCTTGGTTTATGCTCCTGTCTAGCTTCCGCCATTAGCGCCACCCAAGCTCACGGTGGCGACCTCCTTTCGGCCATCACCGGCAACATTGAAGACCACCTCTAGATGCGCCTTGTCGAGCTCCCCTCTCTCGCCCTCGCTGCGCAGAGCTGCCAGAAGGCGTCGTATTTGGTGAGCCCTAGGCCATCCCCTGCTCTCGGTTCACTGCCGTGCGGGCCCTCTTTGTCAGCCAGAGCGAGGGACTTCAGTGCAATCGGTAGAGGCGCCTTCCAGTATAAGGAAGCGTATTCTATTTTCTTAATGCATTTTCCAACTGGTTAATTGTTCTTACAAACAAAGTATATTGCGGCGGAAATAAACAAAGTCTTGTAATTAGCCCATCTAACTCTCAGGACACTGATAAGGCATAAATCTTAGAAAAACTTGCTAAGATAATTTCTACAACCTGCACCAAAGTACATGTCGTCTGGAGATTCACTATCTTCACCTAAAATCAACAAATAAGCAAGGGTGAGTATTTTCAGTACTCATAAGACTTAAGGTGGTATTTGCAAAATGCAGATGTAATGCGATAATGTCAAAACAAAGCTTCTATGGCTAATTTGTATAAAGCGAAATTTAGTTTGTAAATCAAGTAAAAAATTTGCAAACCGAATTAAATGCAGGTTTGATTGATATGAAAATAATAAGTAAAGCATAAAGTAGTAACTCACAGTCCTCCATAACGCGAGCCAATCGTCCATCGCCAATGCATGGTACAATCCATTCTTGCCAATACATGGTACAACAATCGATACCAATACTTGCCAACACATGGCATAGTATTGTATATCATCCATAGGGTAAGTTTTCCAAACATACCATTTGGAAAAAAACAAAAATCTAACTATGTGATGATGTTATTAAGTGCCCTTGACCGCAAAACATAGTTTTTCAAAAGATTTACACTCTGTGGAGGTGTATAACTTTACCCACAAGTGTAGGATCAAGGATAAACTGACTAGAGGGGGTGAATAGGAGGTTTCTAAAATTTTCTATTCTAATTTCAATTTACAAGATCACTAAGCACGAGTTGAAATTTTAACAATTTTAATACCAAGCACTTCTAGTGATCACTAAATTATCCCAACTACTCAAGTAATCTAAATACAACTCTATACCAAACAAGATACTCAAATTACTTGAATTGTAACTTTTCTCAAGTGAATAAGAAATGCAAACCACAATTGATGAACATAAGAATTTATCCCGTGGTCTCCGAGACTTGCCGGTCTCCCCTACTCCACGTTGAGGTGACTTGAACTTCTTCAAGCCGGCTCCACCCGCTTAAGCCTTCCTCAATCACTCGTGGTAGCTCTTCCCCACTCCGGGTAGGCGAGCTTCTTGCCTTCACAACCGATCGGGTCTTCTCACAATCTTCCTTGAGAAGATCACCGATTCCACACGCCTCCAAGCCGTCTAGGAGGTGGCAACCTCCAAGAGTAACAATTCTTGACGCTTGCTTGGGGTCGAATTGAGTGTCTAAAGGCTCACACTAAATGCAACACTCAATTTTTCTCCTCACTTGCTCAAAATGAGAATTAAATGCACTAGAGAGAGGATAAGTCTTTGCTAGAGCTCAAATATCTTCAATAAGGACCAAAAGTTACTGTAGAATGCAGGTGGAGGGGTATTTATAACCCCAACCACAAAAACTAGCAGTTGAGCTCGAAATTCTGATCAAATCAGGTTTTTCGGTGCTACCGCCCATGTAGGACCGGTAGCACCGGGCTCCATCCTCACGGGCTAGTCAGAGCATTTAATGCTTTAACAGAGGTCGATTCTTGTGAGTGGATCCGTGCTCACGCCCTATTGGGATCGGTAGCACCGGCCTTTATCTTTTTCCGGGGCCAAAAGGGTGCTTATCTGGAATTCCTACACTGGGCCAAAAGGGTCGGTGCTACCGCTACCCCGGTAGCATCATGCTACCATGGGCGTGCAGCCTTGCTGGTACCCAAAATGCGCGTCTCTGGAATTTTTACACTAGGCCAAGGGGACGATGCTACCGCTACCCCGGTAGCACTAGGCTACCATGGGTGGCAGCACCGCCCTGCCTGGTCCCCAAAAGAACCCCTCTCGGGTTTTTCCACACCAGCCTTGGGGCAGATGCTACCGCTGTCTCGGTAGCACCGGGATAGCATAGGCGGTAGCACCGGGATTCCAGAGGTTTTCTTTGAGGCTTAAGTAGATTTATAAAATTGGACCACTAGGTGACAACGCATGAGTTTAATCATTAGATTTGAGCCTTTAGACATTAAAATGACATCAAGATAATGTCAAAAACCCCTCTTAATAGTACGACCCTATTTCTAGCAATCCGATTATCGACGTTTGTTGTCGGTAATAATGAAAACGGGGCTAGGCATCGGATCCAAACTCGATGGTAGCACAAGACGCAAGAATTATACAGGTTCGGGCTCTCACGGAGGAGATAATACCCTAGTCCTGTGCTCTGAAATTATATGTGTCTAGCTTATTTGCTGATGATCTCTCATGTTGATGTTTCCCCGCCCCTCCCTTTATATAGCAGAGGAGGGCAGTTGCAAAATAGAGTCCTGGTTGGATACAAGGTCGTGATTATATCTCCTGTACATATCCGTTTGATAACGGCCCAGATTGCGATTGTATCCTACCTAATCGGGATCGGTTGCTATCTTCGAGGCTTCCTTACTTCGCACGCCTGGTGCTACCCTGGTATCTTCTGTTTCCATGCAGTCGGCTTGGCTCGGCCTCGTCTAGTTGGGCCACGTAGGCTTGCCTTGCAGATACCCGTGATCCATATACTCTACAATAGCCCCCGAGTGCTTTGCGATCGAATTGCCTTCTTATCGACAGGGTTTCCCGACTGGCTTTCTCCCTAGCCAAGTGCTCTATAGTGGGTAAAGAGGTCGTGAAGCACTCGATAGAGCTCCGCGTGTAAGCATTCTGAGTGGTTTTCGACCCAATTTATTGAGCCAGCACGCGACTCGTCTTGGAATTTTCCCTCCGTTCAGATTGACTTTTAGCCGAGTGGTATCTGTGGGCCATGGCGCACAGCTTTTGGCTTTGTCACCGCTTTCGTAGTACCCTTTTGCTTTACAGAGTATCGGCTAATGGCCCTTCATGAGGCATACCTCTGGAATCTTCGTTTTGAATCAACTTATGATATCTAATTCCGTTCTGAACGGTGACCAGCATGCGACCTTTCGTGAGGCATATCATAAGAAGGTATTTTAGTTTTGAAGGTACCCTAATTCCGTTTGGTGCAGTCATTGGCTTTTTGGCCCATCGTGGGGTGTATCGTATCCCAAGCTGGATTCGGCCCAGTTAAGCTTGTGCGCAGCAGTTGCTGCACATGGCCACCGGCCCATCTTGAGGCGTGCCCTAGGGCAACCCCAGGACGTGTGGAAGGCGAAGCATTTTTCCCGCTCAAGGCGAAAGTTAGCATCGCTCCCTATAAATATGAGACTCAGTGCGAACGAAGCGGTTTTCTACGCACTGTTCTTCACTTGCCTCTTCATCTTCCTGCTTCCTTTCAAGACCTCGAACAAAGGTTGGCATCAGGAATGGTTTTATTGTGCCAACCCTAAGCCTTCTCTTCCTTCCTTTTCCGGTGCCCCCCCAAGCCTTCGATGAACTGGAATTCGCTCCCCTCGGATAGTGAGACGGACCAAGTGGGGGAGCTCATAGGGATGATTGCCAAATTAAAGGAGGGTGGACTAACCGGAGTTGCGATCATCCTCAATTTTGGTTTTTGCCGAGTACAACCTCTCAAGGAGCGAGTCCATCTTGGCTACGAGTATGAGGGGGAGCGCGATCCTACCCGGGAAGCTCCTGAGTCGATTCCCAAGGGTATACTCCTTGGACTAACCTATTTCAATACACTCAATGAAAATGTTAGTCTCTTAAACATGATTGTCATTAATTACCAAAATCAAGAGGGACTTTTGGGGCTTAGATGCTTTCAACAAGTCATAACCTTTTATTCTTTTCCGTAAGTTTCACGTACTTTTGGCGTGTGGTCAAAATGTCATGACGAAAACCTTTATATTAACTAGGTTAACTTTGCACCAGTCCGGTGATGACAAATCCTTTCTATGATAACAGAAGAAATTTGTACATCTATTGTACTCTCAACAGGCTATACCTAATGAGTCCTCACTTTGAAGGAAGATATTTGTACTATGTTGTACTCTCAATGATCACTCATCTGAATCCTCACTCCCCCATTTTAGTAAGGCGTACAGTTACATTGGTACATAGAAACAGTGGTGTATCCAACAAGTGGGCTCGGTTGGGCTCGAGCCCACCCTTCGATCACTAGATCCTATGTACCCTCTCTAGCAGTGATGCTCATTTTTTGTCATAGCAGTAGCGAATGTATATGCACTTAGGCACATCTAGAGGAAGAAGAAACTTTCTTTGGATGGTGAACTACTTTTTAGACCATGTGGCTTCACGAGCCACTTCTTATTAAATGCTTAATTTTACAATTTGTAACTTCACTTGTTGTCTGCAAAACTGAACTTGAACCCTCAGCGCACGTAGAGACTATAGAGGGAGGTGACTCAACATCTCTTCTTTGCGAGGATATGGCAGCCCATCAAGTAGGGGGCACTTGATGCATGTCGTCGGGACTTGGCGATTGTAAGGCCATGGTGAGGATGTCGAGTGCATGTTGAGGAGCTGGCGAGGGCATAGGTGTGTGGCAACGGACAACCCACTGCGGTGATGTTGAACAGCTTGTGAAGGTGGCATAGTGTGAGTTAGCGAGTGTCTAACCGACTGAGTGGACTGACCATGACAATAAATAAACAATATGAGCCCCTTGTCTAATATATGATTTTTGAGAGGTGCTTCAATGCTTTCCTTTTTGACAGATGCAGAAATATTAAAACATGAATAAAAGATAGATGGTAATTACTTACTTCAAGATTTGTACAACTTGTATTGGAAAGGAAGGCATTGAAGCACTGCTCATGATTTTCTTATCAATTGTAAATGTGTAAGTGGGTTGAAAAAGATAATAGCCGATTTGTTTGATTGATTGGTGTTAACTTATTTATAGATTCTCAAAAGTATAACAAGCAATTGTTGCATAAGTATTTCTCAAATAATGAACTACATGTAGCAACACTCGAACTGATGAGAATACAATACAAGCTGTTTAACATGTTTATTTCAATTTAACCTAATTTTTTGAGTCCATCCTCTATTTTTATCTGGATTAGCCACTACGTAGAACCCCTACAAGCGGAGACCTAAGTGGAATGTACGTGCTATTCTAGACTTCAATATGTAAAGTTAAACTAGATAACTTAATTGGTTTAAGACTGTCCCATACCAGCACTTGTGATTGTACGGTTGTCTTAACTTGAAATCAACATAGTAGTTCGGTCCTTAGTCGACCGGACGATAATCTTTCCTGTACTACTTGTAAAACATATGCACATCTAGCTATTACCAATAATTGCCCGTGTCAAACCGTAGATTTTATTTTGATTTTTAAATCAAAATAGCAATAACCTTCAATGTCATATCCAACCTTTTAAATTCTCAAGAAACAATTTAATTCGATTATTTTAATTTTTGAAACTAAAGCATGGCTAAGCAGGACTAGTATGTAATCGCATATACCTATGTCGATATTATTTATTATCTAACCTTAATCTAAGGTTATCAAGGTTCACATGTCAATGTTTATTAAGAAAGTTCTATGAGATAACGAGCATATCTACCGGTATCACAATATAGCAACTTTACAGAAAATACACACATGTATAAATTGATTTGGTGAAACAAAATGATGATTAAAACACTAGGATCAGTATGATCAAATGGGGTGTTTGCCTTGCTGATCGTTGTTTGCAACAAAGTCGAGATCACAGCTGGTGTTACATGTCGACGTCGGGATCAATGACGTCAGATGTACATGTTGTTCAACGGAAATATAGTAAATGACAAACTTTAATAAGACAAAAAAATCAGATAGAAAATTAAATATAAACTTATTATATAAAATAGGTGTGGTTTAAGGTTAGGGTTTCTTGATTTTATATTCGCGTATTTTACTCTTACTTATTACTAGCAGTTTTAGGCTATGTAACTTGGCGCGGGAAGGCATGGGCAAAGCGGGTGGTGTTGTGTTGGGGTGGGGTGGAAGCGTGGTGGAAGCCTCCCACGCTTGGTGCATCTTGTGAAAGCATCTAAGCCCTTTTGTGTTTGATGGTTTTGGTAATTAATGACAATCACGAAGAGGAACTAATGTTGTTTGCATTAAGTAAGTTGAAAACAGGAAAAGCTATCGTTCAAGGGGCGTCGGAGTTTCACAAGTGCTAAAAGGAAGAATGCGCATGAAGAAGTGAAAGAAGTGAAGGTATAAAACTTTAGAAGTATTTTCTAGTCTTTTTACCGATCTTGGAGTTTGAAGCAAAGGTCGGATTGTTAGAATAGTCGCTGCACTATTAAGAGGAACTTGATTTGGACTTTAATACTTGAAAGTGCATAGAATTTGGCTCAATAGTTCATATATACAATCATGCATTTGAAGAGAAAATCCAAAATCTGGAAAAAGCCCTGAGGCCGGCACTACCGCACGTATCTAGCGGTTGCGGTACTACCGGGGTATAGTTGGCGGTAGCAAAATAACAGAGAGCGACTTTAAGGTTTTCTTGGATTCACGAGGCCGGCACTCAAGCAGTAGTAGCGGCAAGATCTTAAATTAGCGGTACTACCGCACCAATAACGCCGGTAGCAATTTTGCAGTACGCTGTTCCTTCGGGGGCGGTAGTACCGGCCATATAGAAAATGCACTGTAACGGCTTTGTGTCAGTGCAATAAATGCGCCGTATAGCCGTTGAGTTGCAGGTGCGGTACTCACCGACCCCTAGAGGGCGGTAGTACCAACCATGGCGAAAATTCTGCAGAAAAAGTAAATAACGGCTAGTTTGAGTGGTTGGGGGTTATAAATACCCCCTCACCTGTGTTAGGGCCTGGTTGGTGACTCCATTGAATACTCTTGAGCCCTAGCAACACTCTCTACACTCTTGTGCATTCAATTCTTGTCTTTTGAGTTCTTGGAGAGAAAATTGAGTGCATTAAAAGCATTGCATTAGTTGAGCCATATTGTTTGCACTCTTGAGCTTCAAGCCCACGTCAAGTTTATTACTCTTGGAGGTTGCCGCCTCCTAGACGGCTTGGAGGCGATCGGAATTGGTGATCTTCTCGAAGAAGGTTGTGAGAAGGCCCAATCGGTGTGAAGGCAAGGAGCTCGCCTACCCGGAGCGGGGAAGAGCTACCGATAGTGATCGGGGAAGGCTCAAGCGAGAGGAGCCGGCTTGAAGAAATTCAAGTCACCTCAACGTGGAGTAGGGGAGACTGGCAAGTCTCCGAGACCACGTGATAAACTCACTTGTCCATTATTTGTGGTTTGCTTGGTCTTACTCTTGTGCAATTCTAGTAATTTGATTCTCTTGTGCTACTTGCTTAGCTATTGATATACTTGTGTAGGGATATCATTTTGTGATCACTAGAAGTGTTAAGTATTAGATTTGCTAAAATTGTCACTAGTTCTTAGAAATCATTAAACTTGAATTTTAGTGATAGAAAATTTAGAAAAGCCTATTCACCTCCTCTAGGCTCATCCTCGATCTTACATCTTTGGCCTTGCACGAGTGTGGATGGGGAGTGCTTTAGAGCTCATGGGGCAGGCAGGCCACTGCCATATGGGTCTGGTGGCAAAGAGACAGACAGAGAGGGAGCTAAACAAGTTTGGAAAAAAGCGTATTTCCACATTTTATGTCTCCTTTTAGTGAACATGGCTTTAGATTAAAGGCTCCTTCTATTTTTAGTATTTTATAATTTTCTTTTAAAGTCCTATTTTTGCAACCAATGTTTTTATTTTTTAGTATCAAATCAGCTTCAAATTTTATGAAAATTTTTGGAGACGATCCTGGAATGATAATAATGTTTCTGTAAAAATTAGAGCATAATAGGCTATGAGATTTTCTAAAAAACTTTTGGTGCTTTTGTTTTAATGAGAAATATAATATTTGATTTTTTAGAAGCATCAAATAAATTCAAAAATTCATAAAACATTTTGGGAGGCTCTTTGGGTTGTCGGATCTTAAAGAAAATATATCTAGTCTTAGTAATGTTTTTGGATTGGAGTTTAAAATTAGAATCATTAACTAGGTTATTGAATAACATTTTCTTTAAATGCCCAAATTCCAAAAATCCCAAACAATTCACAATAAACCCATAAAATAATTTGAAACTTTATTATTTTAATTTGACAAAATTTCAGGATGTTACAAACCTACCCCTTAAACGAAATCTCATCGTCACGATGTGGCAAGCTCAAGGAAGAAATATGGAAATTAGCAGCTCAAGGAAGAAATATGGAAATTAAGCTCTTAAGGCGTTTCTCTCATTCCCATGTGGCTTCGTCCCCAGTATGGTTGAAACAGCTTCATGCAGAAGAGTAGGGCTAGGCATTCGGTTTTTGATTGTCTTGGTTCGGTTTATTTGGCTTTAAAATAATTCGGTTTTTGAAAACCGGCTATTGAATTTCTCGACCAAAATGCAAAACCGAACCGAATTAGACGAAATATTTCGGTTTGGTTAGCCAAAATATGAATAAATACTAGATATATTAGATTTGCCTTCTCATATCACAACACGAACAAAGATAAACCCACATAATATTCGTAAGTCATTACAGCATAATTAAGAATAGTAGAACACATGAATGTAGCGCATAGATGTATAAAGATGTTAGAATATAAGAATTTTTGTTGGTTTTGGAAAAATATTATAAAAGTGATATTGTACATGCACTATTCGGTAATTTCGATTTCTAAATGCAAAAATTGAACGAAAACCGAATAATACCAAAATAAAAATCTAACAGAAAATCAAATTAATCGGTTCATTCAATTTAATTTGGTTCGGCAATTCGGTTCCGGTCTAGAAATGCCCACTCCTAGAGAAGAGATCCGGGTCACATTTCTTTACGATGGTACATATAACGCTCCCACTTCATAGCATCCTCATCTGGATCATATTATGTGGGAATCAGCTTGTGCGCTATCTCAGAGCAAAACTAGACCAACGAATGTGGATTCTAGTTTTGTTCGGAGAGCACTTTGGCCAGCTCGCCATCCTTTGTGGCCACTATGATCGCACTGCCAGGAGATCGAGCAGCCAGAGGAGTCCAGAATGTGTTTCTAACACCATCCCATGGGTACGGTCGTACGGATGCTCTACATCTTCAACATCAACTAGGAACCTTTTTGCCTCTGACGCACTCGCGGCCGTTTCCTGTTGAGGCCCGAGCAACAACACGGTCGACCAAAACTAATTAGCCCGTTAATTAAAGCCCTTACTGGCCTGCCAAAATTGAACATCTGCGGGTCCCGTTAGCAGGATTTCTAGATCGAATCGGCATGGCGGTTGCGGTGAATTCTCGTGGCCCAGATCCGGTAATCTCTGCGAGCCAACTTGCCAAGCACACGAGGAGGGGTGAATCGCGCGGCGGCGGCGGACGGGGCAACGTCGGCGCCCTTGACAATACTGTGAGGATCGCACCTTTCAGGTGGCCGCCAGCCAGGTCTTCATCCTTATGCCCAGCAGCTTTCTGATAATCGCTCCCAATGTGATTTCCGTGAAGTGATTCTCCGAAATGAACTAGGGCCTGAGAGCTAAAAAAAGCTGCTTCTCTTGATTCACTCACAACAAAGAGTTAGTTTCTCCATAGAGTTTATCCTATGGATTCGTTAGAGAATCACTTTCAGCGACAGAATCACTTCTCTCGAAGAATCACTTCTAACAGAGAATCAGAATCAGAGGAAGCTCTACCAAACAGGCCTTATTGACTCTATAGCATACCGACGGCTCCCTCTGCTTCCTCTCCCCAGGTCACGCACTAAACCATAGAGCACCTCACCAGCAGCGTCGTTGTGCGAAAGTTTTTAGTGGATTGCTTCTGGATTTGGTTGGTTTGGGTGTTGGACCCGTGAATCGGTGTTGGTCTCAAGGATATACGGAGTGGCCGGCGTGATTTGGTTGCTCACCGGTGAGTGATGCTGTCGCCATTTGCGGATAAATTTGAGCTTGGTTTTTATCTGGGGGGCATATCCTGTGCAATCATCTATATGTGTGCAAGCGTGCAATCAAGCGATCTGGAGCACTCAATCTATATCCAACGCTGGCAGTAGCAGGGGGTGTTCAGTAAATTTCAGGGAGAAGAGATGGAGGGTGGGGTGGGAGGGTTTAAACGTAAAACTACAGTCAGCGTTGGATATAGATTGGATGTTCCGGATCGCTGATTGCATACTTGCACACATATAGGTGATTGCATAGGATATTTTCCTTTTATCTGAGTGGTGTGCTTCTTAGCGGTCATTTGATCTAGATTTGCTCGTGGTGCTTATAGCTCTCCAGGTAACTTCCTTGATTACATCTGTTCCTATTTATACTCGAAAAAGGGCACACTGGGTTATTGACTATTTAACTAGAACTTTTTGTTATTTTTCATTTGAATGTGTACTGGTGTTAATGCTTAAAACATAAGCTAATCCAGCCAGGTTACAAATGCTAGAGAAGTAATTCAGTACATAAGCCACAATTGTGGCACGGGGCACGGGCGAATGTTGCATTAAATCTACAGTACTTTGATGCATAAAGTTCCAGTTTTGGCAATTTGTCATCTTTTTTTTTGGCTAGGAAGCAATATATATTACTTGATAGCATGTCCTAAACTAGAAATTGGTCATTATATGCTCTTCTGGGAAACTAGATATATTCTATAATTTTTATTTGCATTATTTTTGTCAGTTTCGCTCGAGCTGCTGAGACAGAATATACACACGTGTGATACTGTGATGATTAACTAAGTAGCGGGTGTGAACTGCAACCACTGTCCTCTGTGTTGTAGAGTTAACCAGAGTTGTGCATGAATCTCAGGTGTTCAAGAATTTATCGTAGATGTTACTGATTGAGTTAATCGAATTTATGTCTCTGCTAGATAACATTTGGAAATATTTGAAATATGAAAGTCGTTAAATTAAAGACATGGTTGGATCTTGATAATTAGTGCCGTAAGGAAATAAATTCCTCTGAATGTTTCATCTCTTTCTTGGTGAGGGAATGAGGATGTTTGCAGGTGATGCTGATGAGCACGGGGGTAGTCGGCCTACAAGATGCCTGCTTCGCCATTTCCTTCCCAATCAGCAGTAGGTATGTTAACTCCATTCCTCTCCACACCTGAGATTCTATCTAACATGCATGTACATGTCTGTAGTCGTTTTCTAATTTGGGTCATGCTGCGTTGTGGTGTTCAGATGAAAATATCTATTGTTGGATTGCTCTCACTGATGCATACTTGAGCCAATGAAGGTCACAAAGGATACTTCTGCACATGCATATTAGAAAACAAATCAATAGACGTCTCATCCTTATTATTCTTATTATGGGGTCTGCGTTGAGTGCAAGAATGCCAAGCATAAACTTAACCAAAAAGCCATTGATTCAGGCCTAAAGATTATATTATGTCAGAAATTATGCAGGGGATTATCACGCGGATTTGTTCGATCTGTTAGTTCATGGATTGCAAGCAAACAGAGATGGTCTTTAGTGACTAGAGTATTATTGGAGCATGAATTTGGATTTTAGTTGGTTATTGTGTAACGACACAAGTGCTAGGTTATGTCAGCAATATTGGCCTAAAGTTTTTAATTCATAAACTCCCACGTAAAGCAAAAAAAAAAAAAAAAAACGCATGGACACATGGCTAGTATGCCTAATAATGTTCTGTTATCGGCCCATTCAGGCCCAAGCGGTGTGGACTTACTGACTGACTGTAGTGATGATCCAGCCGAGCAAAATCTTGAGACACATGAATCACAGCACAGGAACTGAGGTATTAAAAGTTTAAAAGATACTAATAGTTTAAGAGTAATTTGATGATACCTCTTAAAGATATAAAAACTCTCGAATGGATAATATATGTTTATGCAGACATGTATGTTTCATAGTACTCAACTTAAATGGTGAAATATATATATATATGCAAGGCTTCAGGCATTCCGCTTCAACGTGCTAGAAACTTCTCATCTGCAGGAGAATTTGCTTCAAGCCGCATACACCTAGCCATGAACTGCAACCAGCAGATATCAATTAAGCCACAGGAAATACTAGTAACTGGTATAGCACTTGTTGCTGCACCCCAATCAAAAGCATGTAAAAATATAGCACACAACAGTACATTAATTATCAAGTAAAATGTGCGCACAAGCATCGTTTCGTCGCACTTATATTACATGAAGGACCATGCATGACGCTGCAGGGAAGCCACACAAATCAAATCCCTGAGCACAAGCATCGTTTCGTCGCACTTATTACATGAAGGGACCATGCATGATGGACCAGGGGAAAGCCACACAAATCCCTGAGCACAGACGACACAACCGTCACGCTCACGAGTCTTGAGACACACATACAGAATATAAACACACACGCAGTTGAAACAAGCACACAAGTAGAATGGATGACAAACCACACAAGCACACGTAGACAATCGTAGGATTCGATCGGGGATGGATGGATGAAAGGAGAAGCTTCCTTTTAGCGTCGATCCTACTTCTTCCAAAAGAATGGAGACCTTCCTTTATCATCTGCTCCTTTTCCTTTGTCTTCATCCTTTGGTTTATTATGGTTGAAAACAAGGCCACCACAAGATGAGTTCGGATGTGCTTTAATATCTTTTCTGATCTGATAAGGGACATGATCACCGTTAAACTCTAGGTCCTTCAATTTTGGAAGTTTGCCGATTCCAGAGAGGGACTCCATCTTGGTGAAGGACCAGACAATCTTCTCGAGATTAGGAGCTGCTTCGTCGGTGAAGCTGATGTTGGTGATATGGGAGCACTCGACAATAAGAAGGTTGAGCTTTGGGAACTCATCTTTGCTGAAGGTAAGCTGCTTTTCGGCACATGATTCCTCCAGGAGCATGAGGCAGTGAATGTTTGTCTGCTGGGCGAGGATTTGTAGATCATCTTGCTTCAGCAAGGTAGCAGAAAGAATCACCTTGGCAATTCGCATGGCTTTGGTAAATAATGAAACAAGAGATGCACTTTTATCCCGCTGCCCTTCAACTCAACCTCCTGCAATCCTGGAAGGTTATTAATTTCAGAGAGGAACTCCATGTTGGAGATGGACAAGACGATCTTCCTGAGGTTAAAGCCTTCTTCATGTTCAAAGGTGATCCTGGTGATGTTGGTTTGGGACAAGACGATCTCCTCGAGCTTAGGAGCTGCTCCTCTCCAAATTTGATACTAGTGATCTTGGTGTTGGACAAGTTGATCTTCTCAAGTTTAGGAGCCGCTCCTTTTCCAAAGCTGATGTTGTTCATCTCGGGTGAGGACAAGTCTATCTTCTCGAGTTCAGGAGCTGCTCCGTCTTCAAAGCTGATGTCGTTCATGTTGGAGCCCACGAAAACAAGGTACTTGAGTTTCAGGAACTCTTCCATCTTGAAGGTGAGATTGCTCTCGGTGTATGACTCGTGCTGGAGCCTAACACAGCGCAACTTGGGCAGCTCGCCAAGGTCTTTCAGATCATCCTGCTTCAAAGAGGTATTATATAGAGTTATCTTGGCAAGTTGATCACAGTGTTCAACCAGCAATGGAAGAAGCAACCCACTAGTCTTTCCGCGGATGCTTAGGCTCTCAAGAATATTGCAAGGGTTTATTGAGCTGACATCCTTGTTGGAAGGACTACTGAGACTCCTGCTTTGTGAAGGTTTGATGCTGATTGACAGAGACTGGAGGCTCTCACTCAGATCACCCATCACTGTAACCAATTTCTCGAGGTGATCTGCCTTGTGGATGACCACGCCTAGCTTCCTCAGCTGCGATAGCTTGCCAATATCTTCCAAGCCTCCTGAAGCCTCTACATGGGATAGTACCTCCATGTTTGTCATTTTCCCTATTCTGCATGGAAGCTCGACAGCATTGAATGATTCCTTGGTCCTGTTGATGCTGTCTGTGCTAGTTGAAGTTGGATCGGTATTGCAACTAGCCAACAGACGCTTCAGCTTCCGGAGCATAAGATGTTTTGTGGTGGACGCTTCCACACCTGTCTGCCGGATATCCAATACCTCCAGCTGATTGAGGTTATTAATTTCCTGGGTAGCTCGATAATAGGTATATTCCTTAGGCTCAGATACTTCAATAGTAACATCTGTTAGAAGTAATCCTGACTTAGCCAAAGTTAGTTGAGTTTGTTTAGTTTTCAGTCGCTACTTGTGTCGGACTCGGAACAGTAACGAGTCAGATTAGAAGTCCAGTGCAGAATCAAATTCGGAAGATGTAAACCGAATCTCATTGTAAGTTCTGATGCTATATAAGTGAAATAAAGGCACCAGCAGAAGTAAAGCGAAAAAACAAAATTCTCTTCTTTCTTGACAACAGCAATGTATTAGCCTTGCTGTCTGAATTTCAGATTAGCCAGGTGAAAGCATTGTTGAAGTTCTGTTTTTCGTTGAGACAACAGAGGAAGGCTAGTTACTTCAATGTGCTAAACTAACACTTGGTATCAGAGCACAGGACAGTCCTCTTCTTCCACAAGGCTCATGGCGTTGATTCGCGCATAGCGAAGGAAACCGGCGGAGTGCGAGTGTATTCCCGATGCTGTCGGCGGCATCATATCGATCTGGGCAATCAAAGTAGAGGCTTTGATGGATGCTCAGGGATTATGGGAAGCCATTGAGCCCAAGGCGGTGTGGCTGTGGAAGAAAGGACCGACAAACGAGCCAAGGCGTTCTTGTTCCAGTGTGTGCGGAAGGCGTCCTCCTCCAAGTCGCCAAGAAGAAAACAGCAAAGGAAGTGTGGGATGCATTGAAGGTCAGATTCTTGGGAGCTGATCGCGTCCAAAAGCAAGACTTCAAACTCTGAAATCAGAATTTGAATCTTTGCGAATGAAGGAGAATGAATCTGTTGATGAGTTTGCAGGAAAGTTGAGCTGCATGGCAGCCAAGTACAGCAGCTTAGGCGCCACGCTTGAAGATGCAGCACTCGTCAAAAAGCTATTGGACTCGGTGCCAGATAAGTTCCTCCCATTGGTTGCTTCAATTGAACAATTCTCTGATCTGGATCAGATGTCGTTTGAAGAGGCCATTGGACGCCTGAAGGCGTATGAAGAAAGAATCCGGAGTAGAGCTGGCAGCAGTAATGCAGAAGGGCGACTACTCATTACCCAAACCGAAGGCCAACAGAAGGGAACCAATAACAGAACAAACTCCTCCAATGGTAGGGGATACAAACCTGAAGGGGGAGGTCGTCAAGGCTGGCGCGGCAGAGGCCGTGGAAGAAGCCGGGTGGCAGAGGCTATCAAGGAGATCGCAGTGACTCCAGAAGCTACCAGGGAGAAGCATAATGACTCCAGAGGCTACCAAGGAGGTCGCCAAGAATCAGGAGATCAATACAGACCCGTCAGAGATAAGCGACATATTAAGTGCTTCAACTGTGACAAATACGGGCACTTTGCTTCCGAGTGCAGACTGCCAAAAGCGAAAAGAAGAAGAAGTAAACCTGGTAAAAACACAAGAAGAAGATCCTGCACTTATGCTCACAATGTGCGAGCAAAATATGATTCTGCTTAATGAAGACAGAGTTATTCCAGAGACTCTCATCAAAGACCAGAAGGAAGATAGGGATATCTGGTACCTAGACAATGGTGCTAGTAACCATATGACTGGAAGAAAATCATACTTCACTGAGCTGGATGAGAACATTGTGGGTAATGTTAGATTTGGAGATGGCTCAACGGTTCAAATATGTGGAAAAGGCTCAATATTGTTCAAATGCAAAAATGGTGAGCACAGGTTGATCACTGAAGTATACTACATCCCGAGTCTCCAGAGCAACATATTGAGTCTTGGGCAGATGACCGAAGCAGGCTGTAGAATAGTGCTTGATGGAGCACTACTGAAGGTATATGATACCGAGGGTATACTACTTATGAAAGTACCCCGGACAGAAAACCGTCTGTATAAGATTATGCTGCAAACAACAGCCCCAGTGTGCTTGATGGCAAGCATAGACCAGCCAGAATGGCTGTGGCATTAGGGATGGCAATCGGGTGCGGCGGGTACGGGTAGTACTCGCCCATACCCATACCCGCGAACCAAAATCTCCCCCACGGGTATACCCGCGAAGGGTCGCGGGCGAAAAATCTCGCCCATACCCGTTACCCGCGGGTACCCGATACCCGCGGGTATACCCGTTTACCCGCCACCATCAACAATCTTTCCAACCAAATGATACTAGAAGCTAATGAGTTATGATATGACACTAATACAATCTTATTGATGAAGTTATAGGTATTAGCAACATTCTATGGATTAAAGAATGATTATCAATGATTCAAAATTTCAATGTACATAAGAATAATAATTAAAATAATATATGCAGACAAATAATACACATATGGTCAAGTTCAATAATTACTGAAATGAGATACTACAAATTGGGGATCGAGGGCCAATGGCCGAGCACTGTTTTAGCCCGTATGTCAATAGCGGTGGCGGGTAATCAGGCGAACGGCAGTGCGGTGAAGCTCCCCATACCCATACCCGTTTACCGTCGGGTAGAGTTTGGCTCCATAAACATACCCGGGTAATAAAAGAGGAACATACCCACCTCCATTAGGGTTTTTACCCGGGTACACGGGTAAGCGGGTAAGATTGCCATCCCTATGTGGCATTGTCGACTCGGTCACTTAAACTTCAGTGCAATGAAGGATATGGTGACAAAAGGCCTGTCTTGCGGGAGTACCGAAGCTGCAGCACAAAACTCACCGTGTGAAGGTTGCATCTTCGCAAAAAAGCAGAGCAGATGCCGCTTTCGATACAAGCTCGGTTTCATAGTGAAGAACACCTAGAGCTCGTCCATGCGGACTTATGCGGACCAATCACTCCGTCACTTGGCGGCGGTAATCAGTACTTCCTGCTTATGGTGGATGACTATAGCCGATTCATGTGGATATACTGCCTTAAGTCCAAAGATCAGGCATTTGAGACGTTCAAAAGATTCAAAGCTGCCGTCGAGAGTGAAAGCAGCCGGAAGATCAAGGTTTTCAGAACAGACCGAGGAGGAGAGTTTAACTCCCATCAATTTGCAGACTTCTGTGCCAAGCATGGAGTACAACGGCACCTTACCGCCCCGTACACACCGCAACAAAACGGCGTAGTAGAACGCCGGAACAGGTCAGTACTCAATGTTGCAAGGAGCTTGTTAAAAACCATGAATGTACCAGGGGAATTGTGGGGAGAAGCAGTGCGACATGCTGTATACATCCTAAATAGAGTACCAACAAAGGCAGTAAAAGGAGCCACTCCTTATGAGCTCTGGAAAGGCAGGAAGCCTAATCTCGAGCAGATGCGAGTCTTCGGATGTAAGGCGTATGTGAAAACACCAGCAGTTCACACTCGAAAATTGGATGATCGCAGTAAGGTTATGATCCACTTGGGAGTTGAAGAAGGAAGCAAAGCATACCGCCTGCTTGATCCAGAAACCAGGAAGGTATGTGTTAGCCGGGACGTCATATTTGATGAAAAAGAAAAATGCAATTGGGATTGGTTGACAGAAGGAAGCTCTGTCACGCCCGCCTTTACTGTTCACGATCCGGCAGCAGAAGAAAACGGGGAGTTGCCCTCTATACCACAACTAAGTTCAGAAGAAGAAACAAGTGATGAAGATGGATCTCCCTCACAGTCGGTTTCAGGTATGGAAAATACTCCTATATCGTCACCTGAAACTTCGCAGGAGAACTCAGCAGAGCTGATCGGTGAGTCTTCACCAGAAGCGCCACCACTAAAAATAAGATCCCTGGCTGATATATATGAAGAAACAGAGGGGTTGCAGTCATATGAATATCTACACCTAGTAGCAGCAGAAGAACCAGCCGTTCAAAGAAGCAGCTGGAGAAGAAGTGTGGCGAAGGCAATGCAGCAAGAAATAGAATCAATTCAGAAGAACAAGACCTGGACATTGGTGAATTGCCCGAGTGGTGTGAAGCCAATTGGTCTAAAGTGGATCTATAAGCTAAAGAAGGATGCAACAGGAGCAATTGTGAGGCACAAGGCAAGATTAGTAGCCAAGGGATCGTGCAGCAACAAGGAGTGGACTTTGAGGAGGTTTTCGCACGGTGGCAAGGATGGAAACAGTAAGACTCATCCTGGCACTGGCTGCACAGAGGATGGAAGATACATCATCTGGATGTCAAAACGGCCTTTTGAATGGGGAACTGCAAGAAGATGTTTATGTCTCACAACCGGAGGGTTTCATCAACCCCAGTAATGAAGGCAAAGTATACAAACTATCTAAAGCCCTTTACGGGTTGCGACAGGCACCAAGAGCATGGAATATCAAATTGGACAAGACCTTGAAACAGCTTGGGTTTCAAAAATGTCCACAAGAGTATGCCGTGTACAAGCGCAACACAGGAGATGAGACTGTGATCGTAGGCGTGTATGTTGATGACTTAATAGTCACAGGAGCAAATGAGAAGGAGGTCCGAAAATTCAAACAGCAGATGATGGATGAGTACGAGATGAGTGATTTGGGATTACTCACTTACTATCTGGGAATAGAAGTGAGTCAAGGCAGAAATGAAATCACACTGAAGCAATCGGCTTATGCGAAGAAAATCCTGGAAGTGGCTGGGATGAGTGACTGCAACAGCTCAAAGTATCCCATGGAGCGAAACTTCAATTGACAAAAGATGAAAGTGAAGAATCGGTAAATCCAACTGAATACCGGCGCCTGATAGGTTGCCTCACGCTATCTGACACACACCGGCGGATCTAAACTATTCGGTGGGAGTGGTCAGCAGATTCATGGAATCACCAAAGAAGAGCCACTTGCAAGCAGTCAAACACATACTGCGTTATGTCAAGGAACAGTCGATTTGGGCATTATCTATCGCATAGGAGGCAAAGAAGAACTTGTAGGTTACAGTGATAGTAATCTCATAAATGATACTATTGACAGAAGAAGCACCACAGGGATGATCTTCTATTATGCGGAAGCCCTGTAGCATGGAACTCACAAAAGCAAAAGAGCGGTGGCGCTGTCATCGTGCGAGGCTGAGTTCATGGCTGTCACCGCTGCTGCATGTCAAGCAATTTGGCTCAGGAGTTTGCTTGGAGAGCTAACTACATGCGTCCCAAAGAAAGTAACACTGCGAGTTGACAACAAATCGGCGATAGCCCTGATGAAGAATCCAGTATTCCATGGAAGAAGCAAACACATAGACACTAAGTATCATTTTATACGAGAGTGCATTGAAAATGAGCAGATTGCTGTTGAGCATGTTGGAACAAATCAACAGTGTGCAGATATCTTGACTAAAGCACTTGGGAAGATCAAGTTTGAAGAGATGAGAGAACTCCTGAAAGTCAAGAATATAGTTTAGCAAAGTCAGGATTAGGGGGGAGAATGTTAGAAGTAATCCTGACTTAGCCAAAGTTAGTTGAGTTTGTTTAGTTTTTCAGTCGCTACTTGTGTCGGACTCGGAACAGTAACCGAGTCAGATTAGAAGTCCAGTGCAGAATCAAATTCGGAAGATGTAAACCGAATCTCATTGTAAGTTCTGATGCTATATAAGTGAAATAAAGGCACCAGCAGAAGTAAGGCGAAAAAACAAAAATTCTCTTCTTTCTTGACAACAGCAATGTATTAGCCTTGCTGTCTGAATTTCAGATTAGCCAGGTGAAAGCATTGTTGAAGTTCTGTTTTTCGTTGAGACAACAGAGGGAAGGCTAGTTACTTCAATGTGCTAAACTAACAACATCTTGCTGCAGATGTTCTTGAGGTAGTGCTGCTTCATCTTGAAGGGTTCATCACACCCTTCTAGATCTAGCACCTTGACCAGCGGCAACTGAGGTGATTTATGGAGATCCCCAAGAACTTCTCGATCTTATCTGAGCGACGGATTCGTAGGTCACTAAGAACGGAGAAGTGGCGAGCATGATGATGTGACAATCGTGTCTCCACAAAGTGCTCTTTCTTGGCAATGTTGGTAATGAATTCATGAACTATATCATGTACTATACAGCTCTTGACCTTTCCTGCAGCCCCAATGACACCTGGACGAACAAAGCATAGGTCGATGAGTGCGTCAAAACATCGCTCGGCCTGACGCGCTGAGCTGGGCCAATCTTCTTTAGTCACCAGGCCGTCTGCAACCCACCGTCCTACTAAGCTTGATCGCCTGATCTTATGACCCCGAGGAAGATAGCTAGATACAACAAGCAGGTCTTGTGTTCTCTAGGTAGATAGCTGTAGAGAACATCAGCATCTTGCTAGCATTGGTATCCCATCCAGGTTCCCATTTGAAAACCAGGGTGTCAAACAGCTTTTCCAGTTCTTGTTTGCTCCTATTAGGATTAACATACAGAGCACGAGCGAAGATCTTCATGCAGAATTCATCCGGTTCACATTTCTTCAAGATATCACGACAAATGTCAAGCTTGTAGCCTTGTTCTTCTTTCCACAGCTGGCTTGTAATACTGCGCACCTTATTATGGTAGAAACCAACAAGAGAATATAATATAGGTGTGGATGTTGGGTTGCAGAAGAATTCTTTGGCCCTTTCGGTTTGGTTTTTTGTGATCACTATTACTGCACTGCCGTCGGCGCAACCCAACATATTCAAAGCCTTCTTGATCTTCCCCCATGTGTCTACATCATCGTGGCCATCGAGAACAATCAATATGGTTTTAGCTTCCAGATGCCTTTTAATCTTCTCCACCGCTTCTTTGATGAGGAGACGCTCTTTAATATTCTCCAGGGTTTGTCTAATCATCCATGTGATTTCTGTAATCTTCTCGTCCAACATCTGGTCCTCGCGTGCTATGCTCGTTTGCGTGGCTTCTTTAATATTCTCCGCAGTTTGATCCTCACGCAATTTATCATCCGTGGCTTCCTTCACCGATTTATCTTCATGGGGCTTGAGCTCCTGCAAGATGTCTTCTTTCATCTTTTTCATGATTTCTTTAATATTCTGGAAGGTTTCTCTAATCTTCTCGTCCAATTTATCCGTAGCTTCCTTCACCGGTCTGTCTTCCTTGGGATAGGGAAGCAGCTCCGCAGGATGCCTTCATACTCAGAATGATCGAGACCAATCCAGGGCTTCTCTTTACCTTTTTCCAGATGCGCTTTAAGCTTCTCAGTGGTTTCTGTAATCATCTTGTCCA
>JAYEVE010002012.1:0-10219 GCA_036346375.1 Guadua angustifolia
ATGTTGAACCCTTTGTCACTTTGATATCATGGTTTAACTCAAGGTTGAGATCTGCTATTCTTGTACTGTTAAACCAATTTTCTCGATTCTCTGAAATAGACTAACAAGATCGATCGATTAACAACTTAATCATTCGGGTATGGCCATGCACATTCTTTAGTTTGTTTCATCGAGTGGCCGATTGATATTACTCTCTCAGTATGAGGACAAATTTCATCTTGATCATACACTTTCCTCTGCATGATTCAAAGTATATCCGAGTGATGTCTTTATGATTATCCAGTTACAGACAACGTTAGACAACATCAAAGCATACTATCCTCGTGTAGGAAACTATGTTGATCTCAGGTCTAAGGATCAATCATTATCATTGCATGAAATAACTTATGATACTTAATCAAATCCTCAAAAGGTGTTTCATAAGCAGGTCAGTCCAACAGCATGTACACTTACATGTATTCACATGATTGAATGGTATCACATACCTATAATCCATAAAACATGATTATCAATCAATTCATGTGCTTGTTTTCAATAAAGTTTGTTGGTGTCCCACCCAATAAATAAACAAGGGACAATTTATAATAATGTCATAATCAAATTACATAGTTTTATGATCAAGTCACATACTTAATGATCTATAATACGACATTATTAAAAAACAATATAAGCATAAATACATGACAATCATCTTTGTGATTGGCCTCTTGGGCATATTTTCAACATGAGGCTATCGAACGAAACGAGTAAACGCAGCGAAGGGGCACACGTCGACACCTGGGGGGAGGGGGGATGAGGAGGCCGGAAACCTACGGAATACTATGGGCAAGGAGCTGTAGAATGAAGCGAGCGAACGCAGCAAAGGGGCACACGTTGACACGCGGGGGGCGCATGAGGAGGTTGGAAACCTGCCGAATACTATGGGCTAGGAGTTATAGGACAAAGCAAGCGAACGCAGCAAAAGGGCACATGTTGACACGTGGGGGCGCATGACGAGACCGGAAACCCGCGGAATATTATGGGTGTGGGGCTATAGAACGAAGCTATCAAACACAGTGAAGGGGCACACGTCAACACACAGGGGGCGCGATGTGGACGCACGGGGAGGCCAGAAACTAACGGAATGTAATATAAGGACTATAAGGCTGCAGAGTACCTAGTAGGACGTAAATGTATCTAAAATATGTAGCATTTTATGAAGCTAGCGAACACAGTGAATGGACACATGTCAACGCAGAGGGGGCACGATGTGGATGCGCAAGGAGGCCATAATCCTACGGAATGTAATATAGGAATGATGTAAGTGTATCTAAAATATGTAGCATTTCATGTTAACTTGCACTCATATTACAGAGAGTTAAATTAATCACTATCAACATTCAAAATTCAATTTTTAAATAAAAAATTCGGCCAAAAATCCATATCCTGGTCGACACCGAGAAAGCGGGGATTCAGATCTCACCTTAATTGTGAACCTAGGCAATCAATAAGGCATCTCAGCCCTAGGTTAGAGGCTCCGAGTGTTCAATAAAACAAGTTCTTAATACAAACTGAAGAATGTTACAACTTCGCTAAATTACACCGTATCAAACTACTCGAGCTCCAATTTTACTTTGTTAGTTCAACTTCACAGAACATAATATAGCGCCCTACCCACAAACTGGTGACAGCACCAGAATTACTTTTGAATCCTGATGTTCTTCTACTCCAATGACAGCACCAAAAGTTAATTTTCTATTCCTGTTACACAGTTGCAATTGCCCTGACTCTGAAAAACTCTGCCTCTCATCACTAGGGCAGCCTATTAAGCTTATCAAGTTTCTTTCAAGATTGATATAGTTTCATATTGTCGGCGTATTCCGCCGGACAGGCCCGAGTCTACAGACCGGGTTTGGTTCGGTAGGAGGGCGTCTTCGCGGCTGGCAAACCCTAGCGAGTGAAAACCCTAACACCTCCTACACGGTGGATTTTGGAGCCTATGGATTAGAAAGACACAACGATTTTACCCAGGTTCAGGCCCCCTTGCCGGAAGGGTAATAGCCCTACGTCCCGCTGGATCTCTTGTTGAAGGTGTGAGGCTAGTACAGTGTTCTCAGGTTACAAGTTCTTCCTTAGATTCTACTGCTGAACTCTCCTCCCCTTCCCCATTCACCCGAGTGCCCTTATATAGCCTGGGCCGACTCGGGCAGGTAAAAGGAGCGTCATCATGCTGATCTACATGCATTTATTACACCTTCCTGCTGTCCTGTCCTCCAAATCTCAATTAATGCCGACGATGGCTTCGCCGTCCGCCGAGATGTGACCCTTTGTGACGGTAGATGTGGGCGCGCGAGGAATGGGCTTGTAGCAGAATTCTTGTAATCGACGGACCAACAAGCAGACCGCCTCGACATAAGTACGATGGGGAAGGAGACTTCGAGGGCCACCACATCCCACCTTTTGCCTTGCGGCGGCGAAGGCGCCTCGCCACTGCGCCGGCGCCACGGACCGGCGCTCGGGCGGGCGTGTTCCCACCCGCCGCGCCGACACGTGGCTGGCACGGGAGCAGGCGTTCGCCGGCGCCACGTGACCGGCGCCGGCAGGGGCGTGCTTCGCCACCCGCGCCGCCACGGGGCTGGGCGCCGGCGAGCAGGCGTTCGCCACTGCCGCCGGCGCCACGTGACCGGCCGGCGGGCGTGCTTCGCCACCCGCCGCTGCCGCCACGGGCTGGCGCGGCGAAAGGGCGCTTGCCTCACTGCCGCTCGAAGCGCCACGTGACCAGCGCCACCCGCCGCCGGCCACCACGGGATCGGCGCCAGCGAGGCGAGCAGTGCTTCGCCACTTGCTCGCCGGGCACCACGTGGACCGACGCCTGGCGGGGCGTGCTTCGCCCACCGCCGCCAAAGCCGCCACGCTGGTCACGACGCTTTGGCGGAGAGGGTACCCTGGCGCAAAGTACGTCGACACATATAAAATTATTTTATATATAATTTAAATAGTTAATTCAAATTCGAGCTAATGAACCACTATCGAGCCGAGTCTTATGAACTTTTTTCGTTCGAAATAGACTAATTTTAATTTTAAAGCTATTAACTATTATAATTGAAGAAATTTTGATTCGAGCTTAAACGAGCTTTTTTATCAGCTCTACTCATCTCAACGTTTTTTTCCCAAAAGGATCATAAGAATAAGATACATCAATCACTTGGAACAAAGATGGAGGATTGAGCCGTAGCTCAGTGGTGTGGAAGGTGGATGGGCACCTAGCCGACCTGAGTTCGAGTCTCGAACTCCGCTTTCTGCAGAGAAGTCATGCACGTGTGCATGTGTGCGTCGGTGGAGGAGTGTGTGTGTTTGTAGCTCGTCTGTGTTCTTTCTTCTATAATGCATGTCAAGGCTTCGCCAATTTTTTAAAAAACTTGGAACAAAACGTGAGTGCATACCTATGCAATAAGTCGATTCAACTCAAACGAGCTTTTTTAGGTCCTACTCACCTCATTGTTTTTTTTTCAAAAGAGATCGTAACAATAAGACACATCAAATACTTGAAACAAAATTGTGATTGCATGCCTATGCAATAAGCCAGATGATGCAGGCTCCTGTTAGGGAGATGGCATAACTAACATTCATCATCATATAAAGAACGGTCGAAACTCAAAAGCCCAGAAGAGAGTGGGCATCGCATCGCGCTGTGTCGATCCGACATGATTTATCGTGCTTCGTGTCTAAACCGTACCGAACCACGACGGCCTATCATGCCTACCTGAGCGAGTCAGGTTGGTCTGCTCGCCTTCAATGAGCCCAGGCATAACCCATTTGCACTTCATACCGTGTTGGCTTAGGCATAGCTCATTTACACTATTGTGACGAGGAGAAAGGAACTGAAAATGTATGGAGTTGAGGTAATAGACACAAATAATATGCGAAAAGGAGCTAAAATTTATTTATTCTTGAATAGTTACAGAGAGAGAAGGAGATGTGTTGAACACGGGCGGAGAGAGAGGGGGCAATGGGCGAGAAAAAGAGTGAGAGACATGCGAGATAGATTGAGAGAAACTGGTGAGAGAGGGAGAGATTGAGAGAGAGCTATCTCTCTCACTTGCCTATCTCTCTCAAGTGTCAGTAGCGGGGGTGGTGTCCATACTACTGGGTGCGTCTATGACACTCATGCTCCGCGGATCGATGACATTTATGCTGGTCTTCTAACTCATGCCTTCGGTCATCGGGCTGACATGCCGTGTTACTGGCTCGTCTGGCCTCCGTCCATCGTGCTCGATTCTCGAGTCCGACACGGCTCGATTATAGTGTTGTGCCACCCGAACTTTGGAGCGAATCAGACCCAGACTCGGATCGGCCTAAAAAGCTCGCCTAACTCTACCCAGAATGTCATGTTACTCGGTAAAATCGTGTCTCATCCTCGCAATCCTCTTTAGCCACAATAAAAGCCTTATCGGAGTCAAGACCAAAGAAGTGAACAACCGAGGTCAGTTTTGATGGAATTTGCAATCCAAACCCGCACACAAAAACAAGCACAACTAATGGTTAGCCATTGTACGATTTTTTTAATAATATATTTTTATTCAAAATATCAAAATTATACCACGAAAAAAAACAATTACAGAAATATACCTCAGCCTGTGGTTGGACGAAATAGAGGTATAACCCAACCAACGGGCGACAGGGAGTGATGAGGACATCACCAGTATGGATACGACCGGCGTGACCGCTGCCTCTCCTTCCTCTCCAGCCACTCCAACGACTATCGACACTGCTCGATCTTCGTCACATACGATTGACGATGCGGCATCTTCGTCGCTAAGAGGCCTTATGTAGTGACCCGAATTCACCAATTCGGATCCACCGTGTATGCCGCACTATTCCCAGGATCAACGCTAGTGCACACGGCTTAATCATCGGTAAGCATCACATCAGACACAACGATAATAACAATAAGACTTCATTTATTTAATATAACTAGTGTATGATCTTATGATCACTTACATTTATTCGGCCTCATAGGGCAAGACTAAGATGAAATAAGACAAATGCATGAAAATCGAGAAGACGTAGTGACTCATCAAGACACCACAGCGATCGACAAGGCTTGGCCTAGTGACTCGCGTCCACCTGAAAGTCCTCCTCAAGCACAGGCGATGACTCCTCCACTGTTGTTGGTTTGTAAGCAAAGGTGAGTACACCAATACGTACTCAACAAGTTGTGCACAAAATGCAATTCTATCATAGCTATATGCAAGCTTATTCCAAAGGAATGGTTAAGTGGCTCATAAGCAGTAAAGCAACATTTCAAACATAAGTAATATGTAGATTGAAAAAGACGGTAAAACAAATAATAACAAGTAAATAGATTCCATTGTTTCTCAAATCAAACCCAAGTTCTCCATCCTAAATCAAGTTCCATTATCCACATGGCATTCCGCCATCCCATCCAGTTGTTCATTTTAATTAACTACCCCTTGACTATAATTCCCGAGCATTGCTCAATACCGTGAGCATGGCTATCCGAATAGATTGTACACTCTGCAGAGGTTATGCACTTTACCCACACGATATAACCATGCACCACACAAGTAACGATTATAACAAAGCATTTACAATGCATCCTCTTAACCCAAGGCTACCCGCTAAGGTTTCAACATCGAAGGGCTATGCCGCCACAACAGGCCCCCTCTTGCGCCATGTGAGTTTCCCACACGTGACTCACACCACCAAGATAGCACTTAAGTTAAGCATTTGCAAATTAGTCAGCTAGGCTGCCCCATAACAGACGTGTGGCTGCAAGTTTGACTCAGGTCAAAGGCTCGCAAGGTTAAATCCTTAGGATTGATTAAAGCAAGGCATACACATACCCTCAGCTCCACAGAGCCCACCCTGGCACACCTGCCCCTTCCACTTGCTTCAATCTAAAAATGATTACCCTCCCGGTTGGTTACCAAGCACCACGTGCTCTTCACAAATCAACATTGTTGCGTGACTCCGCTGTCACAACAACTCAATCTCTTTGTGCGACCACACATGGCCCACAAGTTATCATCATTGTTCCATATACCATTAATCAAGATTATTAAGCAATATTTCATGAGCGTGGCATGGCTAAGCAATTCTATTCCGTTCTAACCATCCATGTTGATTTTCTATTAACCAACTATAATTAACCAACCTAGGGTGACAAGTGGATCATGGCATACAATTTAACAAGGTAGGGTGTAATTCAAGAGGGTATAATATCTAAATCCCAATCTAGGTCCAAATCATTTGTACTCATGAAATAACACGTGATAAGGTAAACCAAAATAGCATGCAATCTAATTTATGGGTGCAACATGATCAAAGCACAACTTGCCTTCGTTGAGATCCTGATCCTGGTCTGAAAATAATTCTTGAGCTGCAAAATCTCCTTCCGAAGCCTCGCACAATTCAACGTCTACGCGAATCGAGAGAGAAAAGCAAATAAAAACCAAAAAAAAATATCAAACAAATTCAAAAATTCAAATAGAAACTACCAATAGAAAGATCTCAATTTTATAAATTTTTAGGAATTTGAATCACCTCAATCGGAGTTCGTATGCAAAAGTTATTGCAATTTGAAGTTTGAAAATTCTGAAAATACCCTAAAATAATAAATCCGGTTTTAGCTTAATTATTTCTATAAAGGAAATTCTAAATTTTTCGTTCGACACGTGTCTCGTGGCTCTCGTCCTCGACGGCTGGGTCCTGTTGTTAGCGGCGAAGTCCACGATGCGCCAATTCAGTACCACGCGATGCACCAAATTTCACGGTCTCACGTGGCGCCACGGTCAACGGTGTTAACCCACCTCACCGACGACGTGGACGATTCTCGACGCTCGATGGTGATCCGACGGCCCCGGCTCCCGAGCGGCGATGGTCGTGGCGGCGCGTTGGCGACCGGAGATGAAGACGAAGACCTCAGGCGATGCAAGAGCTTGCGACTCAAGGAACGGCGAACGGTGCGGCGGTTCGGCGAACTGGATCCGCACTCTTTCGGCGGAAGAGTTACCCAACGATGAGAAAACGGCGAAACCCTTGGCAACGCTCAGATTCGGCGAAGCTCCGCGTTCAAGCTTCTCGGCGACGTGCGTGAGGGAAAAGAGGCGCGCTCAAGGTGAGTTTCGAGGGGCTTGGGGATCCCTTATTTATACGGGGCGCGCAATCAGGAAAGTCCGCGAGGTCGGTCCGTCGAGACGGCGGCGGCGGGATTCCAAACGGAGACGATGACCATCCACCGTCCGTGCGCAACCGACGCCATGATCGCTCTAGGTTTTATTTGGGCGCGGATGAAGGTCGTTGGATCAAGATCCAACGGCCGGCATTAATCCCATTAAGACCTGCTCGCCGCATAAAGGATCGGGCCGGTCCGCTATCGTTTCACGTTGATTTTTTCGGCTTTTCCGATTTAATTTAATCCGATTAAATGTTTTGATTGATTTAAAGCATTAAAAATACTCTAAAAATTCTCGTAAAATTCTCGTAAATACTTTGAGACATTCCGACCTAAATAAAATATTTTCACAAAAACTTTATTTTAATTTTATATATTTATAATTAACAAAAAGTAATATTATTTAATTCAAATTAATTCAAGTAAATCTCAGATAATCCAAATAAATTCAGAAAATTTCATAAAAATCATAAATCGCAATAAAATAATATTAATTAATTAAAAAGACTAAAAATTGGGATGTTACACCTTAATCCAAAAGCTCAGCTATTCAAGCCCACATCAATAGACAAGGGCCTCAAACACACACCCCGAGGACAGCCCACGCATCAAAGAAGGCCCATATGGAAGCCCAAGATGCCAAAAAGTCCGGTTCGGCCATCCAACAGCAAGCCAACTTCAAACGGGCAAAACTCGGGCTCCCGGATTCCGATTTCAGCGTGCGACCACCCGTTTGAAAGCTTAGGAGATAAGCTTTCCAATGGATCTAGCCCCACTTCCAAATTCACTCCAGAACGATGGGAAAATGCGGAACAATGTTACGGGCCAGAAATTCAGGGTGCTCGTCACCTCACTTTTAGCCTATGGCCCATGTATCTTAGGGTTTTGTGGCCACGCTGTTTTGGCTGCCCTACACCTCCTAGCCGCCGCTATATATGTGGCCGCCACCTTTTTTACGCTTAGGTTTTGTTGTGTTTTGGTAGACCCCTTGCGCCCCTCCTCGTGTTCGCGGTGTCAACTAGACCACCCGTGACGAGAAATAGAACCTCACCCTTGTATCTTTGAGATTATTAGATTGGAATTGCTCTCACCTTGTTCTTGCTTGTTCTCGTTGCAGCAGATACAAGGATCGATCGGGTCTTTGATTCGGTTGATCGCCTCGTGTGGTGACGCTATGCATTGCTTGGTTGCGATCTCGTGGTTAGTAGCCAATCCATCTACTTCGTGCGCTATCAAACCGACGTATCGTTCTCATCAGAAGATCGGGCCAACCTAGTGCGCATCAAGTGGTATCAGAGCGACGGTTGCCTAGTGAGAACACCCTTATCCTTGTTTAGTTCTTCTTGTTCGTCCTAGAGTCCAGAAAAATAGCCACAAAAAATTCTGTTTGTCGTGTGTTTGATCTAATCCGAGCCCCTTTTGGCCTTTACTATTACTACCTAGTTTAATTCTTGTTGAATTTGCATTGCATCATCGTATCGTTGCTGGTCTTAGTGTTTTGATCTTTAGAGTTTCGAGTTCTTGTCACGTTCTTGTCACCGAGTTGAACTCCATCGCGTTGTCACGTCCAATTCGGATCCTTCTCTGTCCATTTCGGTATTTTGGTCATAACTCCCTCATACGAACTCGGATTTTGCTTTTCTTATACTTTCCTGAAAGCTTGAGAAATTATCTACAACTTTGTCCATTGTGAAACTTTCCAGAAACGCCGTCTTCTTGCCCAAAATCCCGTCGTATTGGAATCTGTTTTTGTCCTGGATTTTCTGAGCAGTCTGTATTTCGGGGTCAATATCTCTGGCTTCCCTTATCCAAAATAGACGTTCCATATATGCAAATTGATCAGCTCGAAAAGATCTACAACTTTCCAGTTATACTTTTTTTGCATTGGAAGCCAATAAAAATCCGAAAATAGCGTTTGAAGTTTCTGCATAGTAGATCTGTTTGCAGCAGGAAAAAAGTTTGAGTTGTAATTCATCATATGTGCCACTTGTTGATATAGAAGGAAGAAAAAAAATAAAAAAAAAAGGCAAGTGCATATAAAAGAGCCGCACTAAAAGGTGGAAAAAGAAACCCTAACTATTTGCTTATGTTCTGTGGTCATTCGTTGTCAGTTCGTGACTTCATTGGTGTCCTGCGGTCTCTAGTACGGTCTAGCCTAGACCAGCAAAAGTACCGCCGTTGAATGTTCTTTCAACTTGTTTTGGCTAGTGTGGTTCTAGTATATCCTTTGCTACAAATTATATCTATCCAAGCTCCACCTACTATTAACCACAGGAGAAGCACTTTGCAATCGCTTTGTCACCCCTAAGTGCAGATTACCATCATCCACCGATTGAAACTTGAAAAGCTGCAGGGTAAGAACAGGTAAGAACTTGGTGTAAGCTTGAGTGTGTCAGATCCTCTACTGTCCACATATTAGTAGTTCATAGGAACTAATTCTCTTGTGAGTTCTCTGTTTGTTGCCCCTAACAATGGCAGGTTCACATAGCAAGACAACTTACGAGGATGATATTGAGGATTGTCCATGCTTGAGAAAGAGAAAAGAAATACTAGCGAAAACTTGCTTACTTGAGTCCCTCGCAGAAATCAAAGGGTGAGACGGTCATGCATGGGATTATCCATTCGACCAAGAATGAGAACACACCACTGAAGAAAGATTTGAAGCCTACCTCACCCAAGAAGAAGGACTACTTAGTGCACCACTGGAGCATGCTAATGAAACTCAACGCAACAACTTATTCCAAACTAAGTTTGTTGTGCAAGAACGCGGGATACACGTCATCATTGATGGAGGAAACTGTAGCAACCTCGCAAGTCTACACATGGTCAAGAAGCTTGGCTTGACCACGATTCCACTTCGCACCTTACTCAATGGAATGGTTCAACTCAAGTGGTAAGGTTCAGTAACACAAACCGCTGAAGTTCTGCTCCATTGGTTCATACCATGATCATGTTTATTGTGATGTCGCATCTATGGAATCATGTTCATTTTTATTAGGTAGACCTTGGTTATATGATGTTGATGCTATTCACTATGGTAGA
>JAYEVE010000276.1:0-87625 GCA_036346375.1 Guadua angustifolia
GGGTTCTCCTCGTCTCCCTCTTCATAGCGGATCCAGCCACGCATGATTTGGAGGAGTTATGAGGGAGTTATGGAGTTTTAAAGTCATGGCACCATTCTTGGTTTGAAGGAGCTCTCCTCTGGAAATCAGAACGTTCGATTGGAGAAGAAGCAAGAACGTAACAACCACATGGCAACTCTTCATTGGTCATGAATAGTAAGAGTAAATGACGCGCGAGATAAAATAATAAAATTAGGTCTAAAAATCCCAAAAAAATTTCTAAAAATACTAGAGAATATTTGGAACCCAATAAAATTAGTTTCACTGAATTTGAATAAATTTTGGAATTTAGACAATTCCGGGACGAATATACTGAATTTGATGAAAGGCCGCGAGAAATAAAATAGAAAAGAGGTTCCAAAAATCTTGAGAAAATTCCTAAAAATGTTTTGGAATATTTGGAACCTAATGTAATAGGTTTCGGGATTTTTGGAGCATTTTGGAATGTAGGTGAAATTTCGGGTAAGAACCGAAATTCCGAATTCCGACTTTTGCGGATGGTAAAGGATTGAACTCCAATTTCAGAAGAATATGGATGACAGGTTAATTAGAACACCGAGAAAAATCCAAATTTTGAATTTAATTATTTTAAATTAGCTTTTAATGAACTTAGAAATTGAGGATGTTCTGGTCATTATGCGAGACCCTTGTTTGACTTGCTTAAAAAGGGATGCTTCCAGTGGGGTCCTAAGCAAAAGAAAGCCTTCGAGGACTTGGAAACCGTCATGACATCTTGCCTGTTCTTGCTTTGCCGGATTTCAGTAAACCATTCTATTTAGAAACTGATGCAAGTGGATTAGGCATTGGGGCAGTGCTGATGCAAGAGGGGCGGCCTATAGCTTATTTTAGCAAGTCCCTGGGAGCTAGAACTGCAGCTAAGTCTATTTATGACAAGGAGGCCATTGTGATTCTGGAAACTCTTAAAAAGTGACAGCATTATCTACTGGGCAGTTCGGTGATTATTAAAACTGATCAGCAAAGCTTGAAATTCGTTACTTCACAAAAACTGGTGGAGGGTATACAACACAAATTAATGCTCAAGTTATTGGAATTTGACTTCAGAATTGAATACAAGAAAGGTCGTGAAAACCAGGCTGCAGACGCATTGTCAAGAAAAGAGCCTCAGTCTCAGACTGCCGATTCCTGTGCTACCATTTCGTATATGGTGCTAGAATGGATATAGGATGTGAAGTCAAGCTATGAAAATGATGAAACTGCTACTAAGATCATGAGTGAACTGCAGTCTGAAAATGTCTCCAATGACAAATTTAGTCTTGAATCGGGTGTTCTCAAATATAAAGGAAGATTATTTGTGGGGGACCATAAAAACTTCAGATCTGAATTACTTAAAACTTTTCACTCTTCAGCTTTTGGGGGATATTCAGGTACAAGAGCTACCCATCATAGACTCAAGAAATTGTTTTATTGGCCTAAAATGAGAAAGAGTGTGGAAGATTTTGTTAGGGAGTGTCCTGTATGTCAGTTTAATAAATCTGAACATGTTCATGTACCGGGATTACTCAGCCTATTAGCAATACCTAAAATGGCGTGGGCACACTGTAAGTTCAACCTTCATTAGTTATGGTTTTGGTGTTAATGACAAATCTAATATTGAGATTATCCACTAATGCGATATTGTTATTAATGACAATCTTATATCGAGACTAACTTGTTTATTTAGAATATCTTTGATCAGTCTCATCGCATTGAAAAATGGAAAACCCAAGGTATGTTTGCATATTCATTCGGTATTAGTCGCATACTTTGGAGTCAAGTTAAAATATAAATGTCCCGTTATATTAACCACAAAAGCGTGCATCATGTTCCCAATCCATATATCACATGGATGCACACACTTAGGGGAGTTAAGTAGTTTAACTTGAAAGTCTCTTTGTATTGATCGATTAGATTATTGACACATATAAGGATCAAGACAAAGAAACTAAATCCTTGAGTATATATTTAAATTGCCTAGTTAGAAGTATACTCGTGGAAATATAGGATATACTCCAATACGATCAATTTGAATATGTGCATATTATCTCCAAGTCAATCATATTTATGCACATATACATGTGGGGTGTATTCTATAGTTGATGATTTAGAGTAATGATCATTTCCATACAATTTACATATAATGGATCATTACGTTCCATCAACATGAGTATATGAAAACTTGTGTAGTTAATATATACTCATATCAATTTAAATGATAATTTAAATTGAGTTCATTTGTCTTATTAATCATTAACGAACACTTCATCATGTGTTGATGGTGCTCCGTGATTAATTGAGGACAAATGAATAGTTCTTAAATATAATAAAGCATGAGTTGCATTATTGTACTTAAGACACACTTAAATCATTTCAATTGATTTAGGGTTGTGCTCAATTGATCTAGAGGCATCCATTATGTGTTAATGGAGTACAAGAGATAATTGAGATAACCATGCATCTTGGACTAACAAGTTTCTTGAGTTATGTTTGAGTTAGGTCCAAAGATGGATGAGATGATGAGAACGGGACAAGGACGGCATCATGAGTTGATGGGCGTCAAGAGTGGATCCCGAAGAGGAGTCGAGTAGAGATCCCGGGGGAGTATCATCGTGATGATCATAAAGACCCCAAAGGGGATTGCTTGTGCGCGGCGGCGAAGGTATAATTAGATAGGCTAAGGACTTTATAGTCTTTGAGTCTAAGGTTTTATCGCCGTGCTATTAAGAGGGGTCGTTCCCTAGCTTGAGCTTCATCATGTGTTGGTGATCTCATTCCGCGTTCACTCAAGCTCAAATCTTATTTGATTTGGTTTTTGCATGAGGGTTAACCATTTGGCATGTGTTGCGAATGGGTTAAACTTATGCTTGGTTGCATTTGGTTTTCGCATAATGCTTTGATTTGCATGTGTTGCAAATAGGATAAGCTAGTGCGTTGGTTTTTGCGTGAAGTTCACTTTTGCATGTGTTGCATTAGTTGACGCTTCATGTTTTGGTTCGCAAAACAATCTTTCTAAAAAACCGTGTGGTTGCTTGGAGCTAAGTTTTGCATGTGTTGCAAAGGAGAGAGCTCAAGCATGATTTGATGTTTGTGTGTTTGTATGGAGCTAGAGGCTTGCATGTGTTAGAGTAAAGAGCTCATACGTGTGATTTGGTTTAGTTGATGTTTGGTTTTGGTGTGAAGTCGATTTGGTGTTGCATGGGACTAGAAAATTGCATGTGTTGCAATTAGAGAGTCTATGCATCTTGATTTGATGTTGCTTGGAGCTAGACTTTTGCATGTGTTGCAAAGAGTAGTGCTCAAGCATAAAATGTATTTATTGTGTTATTTGCAAGTTCGTTGTGCGAATAAACTGAGGTTTGTGAGTCCGGAATTCCGAGAGCATGTGAGTGGGGCTTGCAACGGGTGTTGGCAAGTTGGCCGGGTCTTGTGTTGACCTTCACATGGCTAGGGGATTAATCTCATAAACTCGAGTTTGATTTGCTTATCGTTTTGCAAATAGATCTTGAGTTGATTGCGAAATGTGTTTTTGCAATTTGGTTGAAATTCCTTGAGCATGGGTTAAATTGGTGCAAATGTGTTTTGCGTGTGTATGATCATGTGTTGATCATCTTTGTGGCTCAAGGAATAAGATTGGATTTTGGAGAAATGGATTTTTGCGTTGATTTCGGGTTTTCTCTGTTGGCGGCACTATCAAGAAGGTGTGGGTGATAGTCATAAGTATGGTACTAGGCCTTTAGTTAGCGGTAGCTATTTGGCGAATGAGTGTTTCGAGTTCGAGGCCGGCACTACTGCGATGTGCGGCGGTAGTACGCAAATCTTGTACTCTTGGGGTTTGGTTGGCGGTAATCTGGGAAAAGTGGCCGTTAATGAGCCAGATTGGAGACTCTGGCGGTACTACTGACCCTTAGAGGGCGGTAGTACCATAAAAGGCTGATTCGCCCATTTGCCCCCAAGCGGCTAGTTTTCTTGTGGGGGCTATAAATACCCCTTGGGGGCTTAGGGCAAGGGTTCTTGGTGTTGTTCTTGTGTGTAGGAGTTGTGTGCATGTGTTGCTCTTCTCCATTTGCCTCTTGAGCTTAAGAGTGAGACTAATTGCATGTGTTGCAATTAGGAAGTGATTTGAGAGCCTCTTGTGCATGTGTTGCACTTGAGGAGGCCTTGTGCATGTGTTGCACTTGGTGATCACGGAGCGCATATGTTGTGCTCGGTGAAGGTCAAGCGAAGGCGGCTTGTTTCTCTTGGAGGTTGCCGACTCCTAGGCAGTGTAGGCGTCGTCTTGTGAGCTCTCAAGGTTGTGAAAGCCCCGCGAAGTTTGTGAAGGTTCGGGTTGAGCCTACGCGCGGCGTGAAAACCACGACTAGTGGAAAGAGGCGGTGCTCGGCGGGAGCGGTCCAAGTGTGGGCTAGCCTCAACGTGGACTAGGGGAGACCAGCAAGTCTCCGAACACCACGGAAAAATATCGGTTGTCTCTTTTACTTTCAAGTATTTACAATTATTGTATATTGTTCAATTGCTTGATTGTAATTAGAATTGCTTAGTGTTAATTGATTGATCAATTTAGCAATTCTAGTTTAGAGACATAATTTAGTTAGTGCACTAGTGAGCCTAGTTGATTTAGGCTTTAATTGTCAAAACCTAGATTATCGCTTCCGCATTATAATTGAGTAGGTTTTGACTTAGGGGTGTATTAGAGCGATCGATTTTAGTGAGTGATAGAATTTCGTAAAATGCCTATTCACCCCCCTCTAGGCGCATCCTCGACCCTACAAGTGGTATCAGAGCCACGGTCACTCTCATTTTAGGCTTAACCGTCTAGAGAGTAAAAAGGATGGCGCATAGTGGTCTAGTGCACTCTCACGATCCACAAATGCTTAATGGCTCAAATTATGCTTCATGGAAAATATTTATGATTAATCATTTTAAATCCATGAGCCCACAAATATGGTGGATCGTAGATGTCGGCATTTCTTCTCCGATAAATGATATTGCTCCAACTAAAGGAGAGGAGAAATGTCTACATCTCGACGCTCAAGCTACTAATGTTTTATTTAGCGTTGTGAGCGTAGAGATTTTCAATCTCATATGCAACCTCTCGAGTAGGGATGGCAATCGGGTGTCACGGGTACAGGTAGTGCTCGCCCATACCCATACCCATGAACCAAAATCTCCCCACGGTATACCCACGAAGGGTGCGGCGAAAAATCTCGCCCATACCCGCCGCTCATGAGTACTGATACCATGGTATACCTGGTTTACCGCCACCATCAACAATATTTCTAACTAAATGGTACTAGAAGCTAATGAGCTATGGTACTAATACAATCTTTTTGATAAAGTTATGGGTATTAGCAACAGTCTATGGATTAAAGAATGATTATCAATGATTCAAAATTTCAAATCTACATAAGAATAAGAATTAAAATAATACATGTAGATAAATAATGCACAGATTGTCAAGTTCAACAATTACTGAAATGAGGTATCACAAATTAGGGATCGAGCTAGGCGTCTGTTTTAGCCCGTATGTCAATAGGAGGTGGCGGGTAATCGGGCGGAACGGGTACGGGTGAAGCTCCCCCATACCCATACCCGTTTACCCGTCGGGTAGAGTTTGGCCCCCATAAACATACCCGCGGGTAATAAAAGAGGAACATACCCACCTCTATTAGGGTTTTTACCCGCGGGCACACGGGTAATCGGGTAAGATTGCCATCCCTACTCTCGAGCGCTCATGCAATGTGGACCAAAATTCAAGAATTATATGAAGTGTCCACATCAAATGAGGATTGCATTGAGGAGGAAATGTCGGTTGACGATTCTTCAACCTCTTCATCAAGTGAAGAACCGGCATTACCATCAACCTCAACCTCCGCCTCAAGCGACGATGAATCTTCACTTATATCAAAAATTCGTTGCTTCATGGCAAAAGGTAAAAATGAGGTAAGTGATGATGAAAATGATGATGAGCCCTCTTATAACGATTTAATGGATATGTTAGAGGAGCTCAATAATTATCTTGGGAAGGAGAAAACAAAATATAAGATTCTAAAGCTTGAACATGAATCACTTCAAAGTGATTATAATATGCTTAAAGAAAATCATGAAACCCTCCTTCTCAAAGAAGTTTATAAGTCTAAGGTGGATGTAGGTATATCATGTGATTTAATTGATGAAATGCCATGCTTAAATGTCAATTCTAATATTTCATCAAAAATTGACATGTCCACCTCTTGCTATGATTTAATTGATATACCTTGTTGCTCTAATTCAATTGCTAGTTCCTCTATGTGTTTAGATGCTAATATTGTAGAGGAAAACAATGAGCTCAAGGCTCAAGTCATTAGATTGGAAAATGACTTGAAGAGGTGCGTCAAAGGAAAAGCCATCCTCGACGAAATCTTGAGCAAGCCAAGGGCGCCTCAAGACAAGCGAGGACTCGGCTACCACTCCAAGAGGGAAAATAGTAAGACGAGGCACAACGCAAGACACTCGAAGACCATCAAGTGCTTCGCTTGCAACAAGAAGGGCCACCTCGCCTCCGTGTGCCCTAATCAAGTGGATAACAAGGCCACAACATCAACAATGAGGCAAGCCGGCAAGGAGCAAGTCAAATCGGTCAAGAGAGGGCCAAATAGCGTGACATGCTTCAATTGCCGGGAAAAGGGACATTTCGGTAAGGATTGTCCCAAAGGTATAACTCCTAAGCCTATTCTCATTGATAATAATTATATGCTTAGGAAGGACAAGAATGGCAATGTGTTTGCTAAGCTTGTCAAGTCCCCTATGCCGGCTCAAAATAATATTCATATGCATAGGAAGAGTAAATCTAGTAATGGATTTGCTAAAGTTGTTAGAACTCCTAAGCCAACTCAATATAATTCAAACCAATTGCTTAGGAGAAATAACAATAGCAAAGCCTTTGCTAGATTTGCTAGATCCTCTAAGCCATTTCATAATTTCAATTATCATATGCTTAGAAGAGATCAAACTAGAAATGGTTTTGCAAAATATCAATGTCCTCCCATGCCCTTCCATAAAAATACAAATACTTTGCCTAGGAGGAATAATTCTCGCAAAACTATTTCTAGTAATATTAGTCAATTTAAAAATGCTAGAATTAGGGCCATTTGGGTTCCTAAATCAATTGTGACTAACGTTGTCGGACCCAATAAGGATTGGGTACCAAAGATCGCCTAAAAAAAACTTTTAGGTGATAAGAGATGGATTGGACGCTTGCACACTCATGGAGGAGAAGGATTATATTGATCTACAAGTGGTGTCAAGCATGAAGATAATCATGTCCATCATAAGCCAATGCCATCTCGGTAACAAGTATTTAAATTGATTACTATTATGTCTTATAGCCTTGTGTAGGTTATATTGTAATATTCATGTTAAAATCAATTTAGATTACTTGTTATGGCCACTTGCTCTTGCCTCTTATCTATTCTCTTAATTGTCAATCTTGAGCAAGTGTAGAAGTGGCACAGTTAGGGGGAGTGTTAATTCATATTCATGTATATCACATCCCTACGTGTGCCCATATTAATATAAGTGCGTATATATATAATTTCAAAATCAAACCATTTAGCCAAAAGTCAAAATTTTGTATACTATTACTAATCTTGTGAAAAACTAGTTGAAAAATGTATATAAATGCTTTTGAAATGTTTTTCAAAGGTTTTGGCTTTACAAAAATCTATTTTGAAAAGAAAATGAGTTTAACTCCAAAAGCTAGTTACTAGTATCTTGATTTGGATTTAAACTTTTAATTTTCATAGAATTAAAAGTAAAAAGATTTTGAAAATAATTCCAAAACGAAAATCCTAGAGTTGGTCATTCTTAATATCTTTCGTGTTCAAAAGTTTTCCAAAAGATCAACTCATCAAAAGTTATTTGATTTTGAAACTCGTGAAAAACTATACTTGACTCATAATGGCCATATTATTGCATTTAGTGAGTTTCTCCATTTGGATCAATTCTTGTGTAGAATTGTGATTCAAAATGGTATTTTAGACTCATACACAAGATTCAAATCTATACTTCTTACCCCATGCTCCATTTGAATTCTTGTGTTGATTGGGATTTGACTTTGCTTCTTAATTGGACTATTTAGATCAAAAGTCAAAATTGTATTAAAATGACCCAAATTTGTGAAAAGCTTTGAAAAAGTATTCTATTATGTATTTCAAATGTTTTACAAGCTTTCAAAATGAAAACTCTATATTGAAAACTAATTTGGCTCAAAACAATTTGATTTAATCCAAAATAGCCTATTCTAGCACTATGCTAAATTGTTGGCATTCAAGTTGGATTTCATCCTAAATCTTGGCTATACAATCTTGATACACCAATCTAAGCCATGAAAATCAAAATTGCATGAAATCCAAATTGAATTGCATTTTGAGGCTTTTCGTGAAAATCGATTTCCTTTTATGCCTCAAAGCGCAAATTACCATATCTTTAAAAATAAAATTGCTTTTGAGAAAATTCTTTTTGCAAAACCTTCTAATTAGTCCAACGTTCATCTCTGCAAAATTTCAAATCCATTGGATTTCATTTGAATCATTTTTGATAAAAATTTGCAAAAATCCGAAGTCTCGATGCATCAAGGCGGTACTACCGCCCAGCATGCTTGAGTACCGATTTGCGGTACTACCGCCATGTGTTGCGGTAGTACCGCCATGACAGAATTTGTTCTGAATTTTCAGAATTTTCTCGAGGTTTGCTTTGGGATATCTTTTGATTGGAAAGTGCTTTTTCAAAAATTCTTTTTGTAAAATCTTCGTATGATCCCAAAGTTCTTTTGAGCAAAATTTCAAAAGTTTTACAAACCATTTGAAAAGATTTCCAAGTGGTATCAGTTATGAGCACTTTAATTAATCTTAAAGCGTGTTTTTCACTTGATCTTTTGAAAAGACAAAACTTGTGCAATTCAAATGCAAATAACTCCATGATTCATTCATTGAATATCTTGAGGAGTTTATTTATATCAAGTTTTGGGCACTTAAATACTTCCAAGTGAATTCATGTCTTTATTTTGCTCTGATACTAAATCTTTGCGATTTTATTGATACTTCTTGAGCTTTGCTCTCTTTCGATACCCGTAAGCGTTTGTTGCTCTGAGAATATTGCTCTGATACTCATCGATATTATCGATAATTCTTTTAAGTGGTATCAAGTCTTTGTGATTTGATCCTAAGTGGTATCAATTGAGCTTTTTATTCTTTCCATATGCTTACAAGTGGTATCATTGAGTTTCTCATCTCTCCAAGTGGTATCATTGAATTCAATTATTTCCTACAAGTGGTATTTCATTGCCTATTTGTAGCATTATTCCGATACCCACATTTTAGAGTAAGAGTTTCCTCTCAAATTAAAATTGTAAGTTCAACTACTTAAGATTTCTCTGTGTGAGAGTCTTTATGGATTGAAATACACAAAAGAGGAAAACCTCAAGTTGAGCATTGTTCTTCATTAAAATTTAAGAATGCTCATTTCTTTTTGAGTCTTCAAGCAAAGCCCTTGAGATTAAATTTACAAGTGGTATCCATAATTGCAAGCGCTTATTCTTCCTTCAAAGTGGTATCCAAAATCCCGAATATGGTCTCTTTTTGAGTTTTTCTTCTTTTGGTATCAGGCCATATTTCGAATGAAAACTTGTTTTATTCGTAGTATATCCTTTTCATTTGGGATTTCATTGCCTATCTTTTTCAATTGGTATCTAAAATATAATTCATTGCCAAGGCCATTAGTATCCTTTTAAATTCTTGTATGACCTTCATTAGATCTGACCCCCGAAAGAAATTGTTAAATGCCAAAAGGGTGAGAATGATTAAAGTAAAAAGGGGGAGAAAAAATGAAATACAAAGGGAAAATTATTTCTTAAGTTAAATGCCAAAGGGGGAGAAAATGATAAATCTTATTAATGATATATGTTTGCCAAAAAGGGGGAGAGTGTTTTTTCAAGTAAATCCTATTGTTTTTCCATTTTTGGTGTTTAATACCAAAAGGGGGAGAAGTAGGAAGCTTAATATCATTTGGCTTAACAAGGGTTGGCTTAAAAAGGGAGCTTAATATGATTAAGGGGGAGAATTAATTCTCATATGCATTCTACATTGTCAATGCTTCTATTGTTTAAAATATGCATATATATTCAAATGGTTTAAATTCTCTCATTATATTAGTTTTAATCCAAATGTGCTTATTAAGCCTGGATTTGTCATTAATCACCAAAAAGGGGGAGATTGTAAGTTCAACCTTCATTAGTTATGGTTTTGGTGTTAATGACAAATCTAATATTGAGATTATCCACTAATGCGATATTGTTATTAATGACAATCTTATATCGAGACTAACTTGTTTATTTAGAATATCTTTGATCAGTCTCATCGCATTGAAAAATGGAAAACCCAAGGTATGTTTGCATATTCATTCTGGTATTAGTCGCATACTTTGGAGTCAAGTTAAAATATAAATGTCCCCGTTATATTAACCACAAAACGTGAATCATGTTCCCAATCCATATATCACATGGATGCACACACTTAGGGGGAGTTCGTAGTTTAACTTGAAAGTCTCTTTGTATTGATCGATTCGTTATTGACACATATAAGGATCAAGACAAAGAAACTAAATCCTTGAGTATATATTTAAATTGCCTAGTTAGAAGTATACTCGTGGAAATATAGGATATACTCCAATACGATCAATTTGAATATGTGCATATTATCTCCAAGTCAATCATATTTATGCACATATACATGTGGGGTGTATTCTATAGTTGATGATTTAGAGTAATGATCATTTCCATACAATTTACATATAATGGATCATTACGTTCCATCAACATGAGTATATGAAAACTTGTGTAGTTAATATATACTCATATCAATTTAAATGATAATTTAAATTGAGTTCATTTGTCTTATTAATCATTAACTAACACTTCATCATGTGTTGATGGTGCTCCGTGATTAATTGAGGACAAATGAATAGTTCTTAAATATAATAAAGCATGAGTTGCATTATTGTACTTAAGACACACTTAAATCATTTCAATTGATTTAGGGTTGTGCTCAATTGATCTAGAGGCATCCATTATGTGTTAATGGAGTACAAGAGATAATTGAGATAACCATGCATCTTGGACTAACAAGTTTCTTGAGTTATGTTTGAGTTAGGTCCAAAGATGGATGAGATGATGAGAACGGGACAAGGACGGCATCATGAGTTGATGGGCGTCAAGAGTGGATCCCGAAGAGGAGTCGAGTAGAGATCCCGGGGGAGTATCATCGTGATGATCATAAAGACCCCAAAGGGGATTGCTTGTGCGCGGCGGCGAAGGTATAATTAGATAGGCTAAGGACTTTATAGTCTTTGAGTCTAAGGTTTTATCGCCGTGCTATTAAGAGGGGTCGTTCCCTAGCTTGAGCTTCATCATGTGTTGGTGATCTCATTCGCTGCTCACTCAAGCTCAAATCTTATTTGATTTGGTTTTGCATGAGGGTTAACCATTTGGCATGTGTTGCGAATGGGTTAAACTTATGCTTGGTTGCATTTGGTTTTCGCATAATGCTTTGATTTGCATGTGTTGCAAATAGGATAAGCTAGTGCGTTGGTTTTTGCGTGAAGTTCACTTTTGCATGTGTTGCATTAGTTGACGCTTCATGTTTTGGTTCATAAAACAATCTTTCTAAAAAACCGTGTGGTTGCTTGGAGCTAAGTTTTGCATGTGTTGCAAAAGGAGAGAGCTCAAGCATGATTTGATGTTTGTGTGTTTGTATGGAGCTAGAGGCTTGCATGTGTTGCGAGTAAAGAGCTCATACGTGTGATTTGGTTTAGTTGATGTTTGGTTTTGGTGTGAAGTCGATTTGGTGTTGCATGGGACTAGAGAATTGCATGTGTTGCAATTAGAGAGTCCATGCATCTTGATTTGATGTTGCTTGGAGCTAGACTTTTGCATGTGTTGCAAAGAGTAGTGCTCAAGCATAAAATGTATTTATTGTGTTATTTGCAAGTTCGTTGTGCGAATAAACTGAGGTTTATGAGTCCGGAATTCCGAGAGCATGTGAGTGGGGCTTGCAGGTGTTGGCAAGTTGGCCGGGTTTTGTGTTGACCTTCACATGGCTAGGGGATTAATCTCATAAACTCGAGTTTGATTTGCTTATCGTTTTGCAAATAGATCTTGAGTTGATTGCGAAATGTGTTTTGCAATTTGGTTGAAATTCCTTGAGCATGGGTTAAATTGGTGCAAATGTGTTTTGCGTGTGTATGATCATGTGTTGATCATCTTTGTGGCTCAAGGAATAAGATTGGATTTTGGAGAAATGGATTTTTGCGTTGATTTCGGGTTTTCTCTGTTGGCGGCAAGACTTCTATGATGTATGGGCGGTAGTACATAAATCACGGTACTCTAGGCCTTTAGTTAGCGATAGCTATTTAGCGAATGAGTGTTTCGAGTTTCTTTGGCACACTGCGATGTCTTGAGCGGTAGTATCAGAAAATCTTGACTACTAGGGGTTTGGTTGGCGGTAGTCTTAGGAAAAGTGGCCGATTAATGACCGTTGAGACTCTGGTACTACTACAAACCCTTAGAGGGCGGTAGTCTATAAAAGGTCTGATTCGCCCATTTTGCCCCCAAACGGCTAGTTTTCTTGTGGGGGCTATAAATACCCCCTTGGGGGCTTAGGGCAAGGGTTCTTTGGTGTTGTTCTTGTGTGTAGGAGTTGTGTGCATGTGTTGCTCTTCTCCATTTGCCTCTTGAGCTTAAGAGTGAGACTAATTGCATGTGTTGCAATTAGGAAGTGATTTGAGAGCCTCTTGTGCATGTGTTGCACTTGAGGAGGCCTTGTGCATGTGTTGCACTTGGTGATCACGGAGCGCATGTGTTGTGCTCGGTGAAGGTCAAGCGAAGGCGGCTTGTTTCTCTTGGAGGTTGCCGAGCTCTAGGCAGCGTGGGCGTCGTCTTGTGGGAGCTCTCAAGGTTGTGAGAAGCCCGTGAAGTTTGTGAAGGTTCGGGTTGAGCCTCTGTGGCGTGAAAAACCACGACTAGAGAAGACTTGAGCAAAACCTATGATATATGCGAGGCCATTTCAAAGGAAAGGCTAATACAGCTTCATTTGCATAAAGCTTAATTTGAATTTGTAAATCAAGTTATTTGCAAACGGAATTTATAAAAGCAAGATTGATTGATAACAAATAAGTAAAGCATAATAAACACTCCAGTCCTCCATGACGTGAGCGATTTAATCATTCACATTCCTGAAATTCCATCATTGTCGGCCCTTTGACATAAAGCACAATTTGCAAAACAAATGATACCAACCCATTTGAGAAATAATAAAACATCTAACATTGGAATGACTTCAACCGAGTGCTCATGACATGAAAGGCTAATTAATTAGATTTAAACTCGCTGCGAGGTGTACAACTTTACCCACAAGGAATGATCCACTCTTTTTGCAAGCTATTAGCACACTTCCTTTGGTGTGCAGAGAGCATCATACAGACCGTTACATTATTGAGACATAGCTTTGATCCAACGCCGTTAACCCCGCCAGTAGAACTAGAAACACACACCCAAGCCTTGGATCCACTTTCACACACCAACACAACGTTTCTAAACACGGCAGTATGGACACCTGCATGGGTGGAACCCCGCCCAAGCAGATCGAGCACGAATGCTTGGGGACCCGTCCCAAGGCACAAACGGAGATGCTTGTGCTAGCTCCCACTACCAATGAACAAAGCCATGTCTCGAACAACTTAATGGGCTAAGCTGTCCCATACCAAAGCCTCATGGTTGCACGGAAATCTCGGATCAATAGCGCCCCATTGCTCGGTCCTTAATCCGACACTCCGATACTCCACCCTATACTACGTGCAAAAATCCACATTGCACATCCGCTATTGCCAATAATCGCCGCATCAACACATAGTTTTATTTTGGTTTTTAATCAAAGTACCATAACCAGCAAGTTATATTTTCAATGTTTTCAGAAAACAAATACCGATTTGATCATGTACATTCTCGACGTTAAAGCATGGCTAAGCAAGTTAAATATGATCGCATATACCCAAGATGACATTAAGTAGTGCCTAACCTCAATCTATGGTTATCAAGGTTCACATGTTCATAAACATCAAAGGAGACTCACGATTCAACAGTATAACTACCACAACCACAAGATAGCGGTTTACATAAAGTAATGTCGCATGCATAAAACAATTTGATGCACAAAGGAATATAAAATATGGGATCAATATGGTCAAAGGATGCTTGCCTTGCTTAATCATTGCTTACGGTGGAGACAAGGATTATGTGGCGACGACGATTTATAGAAACAACAACGCCGGGATCTACCGTCGCCGAACAACGGAAAGATAGCAAAAACACTAACTTCAATAAGGGCGAAAGAAATAGATAACAAGAACAAATAGACTCTTCACAAGAAACAAGGATTGCTCGCTATGAATTTATTAATCTTATTTTACGAATTCAAGATGCAAGGATTGTTTGGATTAATAGAATTAAGCATTAGTTGCAAGGTTTCATTGATTTACTATTCATGATATGAGTTTTGACAATCTTTAATACTTGCGGGTTTTGCTCTATTAGGGTTCAGATTCAAAGCAAAGATGAAATAGGAACATTTTCTTAGATTACGGTAGACTATAACCCAAAGATCAATCCTAATCTGGTCTTTACATTATTCGGATTTAGATGAGTTGTTTTATGAAGTTAATGAAAAGGCTTAGATGGTCATATTAGAGTATGACCGATTAGTTCTTTATCCTTAATTGACTTAAGCTAGCAATTAGCTTTACTGATTAGATCTATTGATTCAGGCTATTGGCCTAACTTACATGATATTAGAGAAGTTCTCGTGATAAAATAACTTAATTATAGACTTCTTCACTCTTACCGATTCAATATAAAGTTCAAAAAGCTTAACACTTAAGGTTATTTGACTATTAGGATTTGTATAAAACATGATGGAATATGGTTATTTCTTCATAATACGATGATTTATACTTTGGATAACAATCCTAAGTGGATTCCATGAATTCTAGGCTTTAGCTGATACCATATATTCATTGTTGAAAAAGGCTTAAATGGCATTGTTAAATTGTAAGCTATTCGAATCGGCAGGAAGGTGAAACAAAAGGTTATCACTTAAGGGTTTTGAGCTAATAAGAAGAATAGGAAAATCTCGATAAAATGAGATTATCTTTTATAACAGGGTAGTCTACACTTTGAAGAACATTACTAAACTAGTTCCATAAGTTTTAGGATTTTGGGCAGACTATAATCTTATCGCTAAAATGGTTCACGCTTATACTTAAAGACTACACTATTCCAAATCGGCAAGAAAGGGAATGGCAGATTAACGATTAAGGGTTTTAAGCTATTTGGATTAATATGCAAACCTAAATGAAATAAGATTCTTTTCACAGAATATGGTAGTATAAACTTTGTACAATGTTTCTAAACTGATTTTACTGATTTTAGTATTTGGATGAGTTACTTTATCTATTGTTGAAGTAGCCTAAATAACCACATGAACGCTAAATCGGCTAACTTTCAATCTAAATTTCCAACTACACATTACATGATTCTTGATTCATTTTTCAGGCATTAACAGAATACCAACCTAGAAATGTTTTAAAGTTGGTTTTGAATTATTTTAACTTCAATTGCAATAGATTATCTATTTACTTATTGTTATCATTAACATTTTCTTTCATTAAGATCATGCAAATTAAATCTTACTTTATATATTTTACATGCATGGGTCCTTGCTGTTTCCAGGAACCTAATCAAAGTGTTATTACCATTTTTGTGAGTTGTTATGCACTCACACTTATAAATGGTCATACTACGCTTATTAATATTTGCATAGTAAGCAATTTAAACGCATGAGATCAACAGTCATACATTACAGCATATCTGGGCTTCTCATAATTTCAGAAGTACATTCAGATTTATTTTTATGAGTCTAGGAGTTATATTCTTCATGTGTGCCATAATGTTCATAATAGCGTTTATTCTACTCTTGACTTTAACAATTGTTCTATGATTCAAAGAATTGGATATTTTTGCATATTTGAATTCATCTCAAAGTCAGATCCACCCATATGAATTCATCTTATCATTTTATAGCCCATGGTGAATAACTTTTATTTAAAGTCCATAATAGGGTCATTAGAAGATTTAAATTCTAAAATTCATCCATAGCTCAAACATTAAGTATTTTCGCATATTAAGAATGTTACTGATTTTATATGATTATACAAATTTATTTCACTGGTTTCTAACTAAAAAATGCATAAGCTATTAAGGATTAAATGTGTTCGCCAGAAATGGACCGAGAATTGAATAAGCACACAGAGAAAGCGCCTTTGGCCTAATCTTCTTCCCAGGCGTGACTCGACTGGACCCAAACCGCAACAGAAAACAGGAGCCAGTTAGGGCTCCATGGCGAGCTTTCGGCGATGGTCAAATAAGGCGGACACCAGAGGACAGCACTGCCAAAGAGGCTGAGCAGTACCAATTCGGAGGGAGGACGAGTTTAGAAATGGCCGAGCTCGGCCTTGAGCAAAATGGCGGTTCGTGGGGAAGACAAGTAAATGCATCGAGGATTGAATCGGTGGCCTTGTAAGCATCAAGGTATTATGGGGTTTCATTTTGAAGTTTACTCGAAGGAGAAAGCCGGAGGAGCTACTTACTGCGCCTGACTTGGGGAAGAAAGGCGCACAGCAATGATTGATGAGGGAGCTCGGTATTTTTGAGGATTCGATCCTTGAAGCTCGGGGATGCTCTAGCTCACCGGATTTGAGAAACTTTGGCTCTACCGCCGGATTTTGCCTTTACCGAGCTCGAGGTTATGCAATGGAGGAAACGCAGGAGAGTCTTCTTGCTGGGCTTGGGGAGATGGAAGGGAAGAAATGAGGGAAGTATTGCACTACGCCTCTGGGTCTCGAGAGGCGATGAATGGCTTGGTAGTGGGCTGTACTCTAAACTTCGGAGGGTTCCAGTGGAACGAAGCGGAGGTTGAAGGTGGAGCCAACAGGATTGAGGACGATGCATTCAGAGTGTGCTCCGGGTCCATTGTCAAGGATCGCTAAGCTCCAACAATGCGCCAACGAACGGAAAATCAACGGATGGCCCACGCTGTCGGTGGCAATTCAATTTCAAATTTCATTTTGATTTTCCTTTCGAGATCAATTGAAGTATATTCTTTTTTAAACTTTGTTTTTCAAAAGGATTTGACTTCGAATGCTTCTATAAAACTTTCATGCCAAAATATGGTTCCATCATTTTATGTAAATTTCGCAATACATTATTTCAATTTAAAGTTATCTTTTCATTTTTATTTCTTCATTTCTTTATGCATAACATTTCAATTGCTGGCTAAGATGATTTAATTGAATGATTAAAGTTCTCATGGACATTTTATAAATTTTTACTTTTTATCTTTTTTGCTTTTTCCTCTTTTTTCATTCTTCATTTCCATTCGTTAGATTTTTTCATGCAAAGAATAAATCTGAGGAAATCCAAATAAAATGAATAATGGCAAGGAAACTCAGAAATAAATATTTTCAAATTTAAAATATTTATTTTTACTTAATTGCATTTTTCGGGATGTTACAAACCACGACTAGTGGAAAGAGGCGGTGCTCGGAGCGGGAGCCGGTCCAAGTGTGGGCTAGCCTCAACGTGGACTAGGGAGACCCGGCAAGTCTCCGAACACCACTAAAAAATATCGGTTGTCTCTTTTACTTTCAAGTATTTACAATTATTGTATATTTATCAATTGCTTGAATTAGAATTGCTAGTATTATTTAGTTGATCAATTTAGCAATTCTAGTGTAGAGACTTAATTTAGTTAGTGCACTAGTGAGCCTAGTTGATTTAGGCTTTAATTGTCAAAACCCACGCTTATAGCTTCCGATTACTCTTGATTAGGTTTTGACATAGGGGTTGAATTAGAGCGATTGTTTAGTGAGCGATCGATTTTATAAACGCCTATTCACCCCCTCTAGGCGCATCCTCGACCCTACAGATGGGAGTTCGTCCCGCTGCGGAAGGAAGAGATCGGCCCGCTTCACGAGAGACACCACTTCTTGGTCGGAGATCGAGGGCACCGCCAAGGTCTCAAGGACGACGTCCGGAGGGACCTCATCATCGGACGACTCGAGCTTGGATAGGAGATCGGTGTTAGAGTTGTCCTTCCTAGGCACGTGCTTGATTTCCAGATTCTGAAACCACTTCTCCATTTTGCGTACCTCGGCGAGGTATTTGGCCATCGAGTCTTCCGAGCATTGGTAATCTTTGTTGAATTGGTTGACGACGAGCTGGAAGTCGCCCTTGACGACTAACCGCGACGCCCAGCGCCTTGCAAGCTCGGAGACCCGCTAGGAGAGTCTCGTACTCTGCCATGTTATTAATGACCGGAAATCCAAAGTGAACTACGTACCCTCAACGGTAGAAACGCCCCTACTTATGCACACACAGCAAAAACGACGATAATAACTCCTCAAACCACACATCGACTGCTTCTCTTTTCGTCCTATTTTCTTCTTGATCCTCACGTCTGAAACTCTTGCTTCTCTCTTTTCTTGTGTTTTTTTCCTTGTGCCGCCAGGAGCTTCTTTTCTTGCGTCACTACACCGTCGACAAGATAAGTCATCGCCCGCAGCCGCACACCACGTAGCCTCCCAGCCGCACGTACGTAGCTTTCCTTGCTGCTCCTTGGTCGCCGCGCGGTAGACCTCCATTCGTACCGTGAATCTCAGCTTTTGCCCATTGCACCCGTGTTGGCCACGTCGGCAACGCCGTTGCGCGGCGGCTCGCACCCGACAGTGCACATAGCACACACCCCGGCGGCGCTCTCACGCGTTCCTTGGGTTGCTGATTTCCTGCGAGACTAAACCGCACCAGGCCAGGGCTTCCTCTGCGCAGCCGCAAAGCCTCGGAATAAACTCCTAGCCGCGCATCGTTTTTTCTTTGTGCTGCAGTATGGACGTGTGATGCACCTGTCCTCGATTTATTTTCCCTTGACGCGAGTCTAGATGCTTCTTGATCTCCGTGCAAAGACCGGCTACTTTCTGCACATCTTCTTCACCGCGTAGAGGTGGACATCGTACCGGACCGGTCCGGCACGAGTCTATCGTGCTTCGTGCCTAAACCGTGCCGGCCCAGCTCACATTCAACGAGCCCAAGTACAACCTACGTGCGCTTCGTGCCGTGCCGACCTAGGTCTAGCCTATTTGCACTATTACAATGAGAAGAAAGGAACCGGAGACACTTGGAGTTGAGACAGTGGACACAAATATTATGGAAAAAAAGATTAAAATTTATTTATTCTTAGAGCGAGAGCGTTGTGCTAAACACAAACGAGAGAGTGAGCAACGGGAGAGTGAGGAAGAGAGGCAATCGAGATTGAGAGAGACGGATGAGAGAGGGAGAGATTGAGAGAGACGGGTGAGAGGTGCAAGAATCAATCTCTCTCAGCTCTCTCTCCTCTCTTGCCCGTCTATCTCAGGTGTTGACGATAGGGGTGGCGTTCATATTGCTGGGTGCGTCCATAATGCTCATACTCTACGGGTCGATGACCTTCATACTGGGATTCTTCCTGATGCCCTGAGTCATCGGGTTCGACACAGCTCGTGCTACAGTATCGTGCCGTACCGTCCATCATGTTCAGTTCTCGAGCTTGGCATGATCCGTACTACAGTATCATACCGACCCGATACAATTCATTCGTGCCGAGCTAGCCTAAAAAAACTCATCCTGAGTGCCCACCTATAATCGCGATGCATGGAGCACCTGGTTCGGTGGAGTCTACGTCGTAGCCTCATACGTGACCACCTCAGGCTAGGGGCTCTGCCGCTTGGAGGGAAAAGCGAAACTGCTGCACAACTCTGATTTCTTGCGCCGCCCCCTCGGGTGAAGTCGACATGTCGTGCGCACGTCCGCCGAGCTCGCGTCGCTCATCGCCCGGTTGCCTTCACAACAACAGCCTGCTTCCTCGGATGCTGCCCTCGGCAGTGTCCTCCTCCCGAGGGTAGTGAGATGTTCCAAAACCTTAGATTCTGATATTAATTATTAGAACTATTAGGAAATTTTTTGTTGGTCTACGTAACTGCTCTGTTTTTTCTAATTTTTCATTGCTATTTATGCTAGAGATTACATGCTAATTTGGATAGCAATCTGAACTTCTAATTTTAACAGATTCAAACAAAACTTACAAAGTTTGAATATTCTAAAACTATAACTAAATCTTTTCTCTTAACCAATACATGTTAAGATTATGTCTAACATAGCCGTGGACTACAATCCGAAGCTGCCATATGCTGCTCTCATCAAGACAACACGCGAGTCCGAATCGAAGTTCAAGTCACCAGTTGGGAAGCCGAGTCTCGTCTGTGCTCTCCAAGGAGGCTTGGCTGCAGAAGGCCATCACGTACCTAAGCAGCAGCAGGAGAGGTCCGAGCGGGCGACAGAGAGGACGCTACCGGCGTTTGTGTGCAAGCGAATTAGGGAGTCGTGGTGTGAAGCACCAGAAGAGCTGTTAGAGATAATCTTCCCGTACATAAGTTAAGAGATAATATTCGGTTAGTTTTAGTTTTAGAAGGTCTAAACTTTGCAAATTTTGTTTACGTTTCTTAAGATGAAGAGTTCAAATTGCTATTCAGTTAGTATGTAACCTCTAGTATAAATAATAATAAAAAATTAAAAAGACTGAGCAGTCATAAAAGCTAACAAATTTTTTTTACTGTTCCAACAAGAGCAACCCCTTGCGGCAGCTGTGCGCCACAAAAAAGAGGAAAGAGATCTCCTGCGGCTGCGGCGAAGACGCGAAGAAAAAGACGGCGCAAGAAAATAGCGGGCGGCTGGCTGCGGTGCTGAACAAGAAAAAAAGGGAGCAGCGCAACTTCGAGGTGTCAGGCAGTGTCAGCAGCCGTGGAAACTCCAGGCTTCGTGGCATCCAAGCGCGAGGTGTCTCATATGACGGTGACATGCAAAGATTCCCACCTCATTGATTAATTGCTTCTATCGACAGCACAGTATAACAGCAAGAAAGTGACAGCCAAGAAACAACACAGAAGCGCGAGGTGTCTCATACAGGGTTCACGTTTTCGCGGTTTACCGCGCGAAAACCGCAAAAACTGCGAAAACCGCGCGTCTTGCCGCGGCTCGGTAATATAAACCGACCGATTTCTCATATGAATTCAAATTCAAATTCAAAAAATTCGAAAAATTTAGAAAAAATTATCCAAAAAATTCCTAAAATTAGTATTAATTGTTTGATGAGCTGTGGTGTAAATTTTTTTTGAAAAAACGAATGTATACACTTTTTTTTAATACATTCAAAGTCTTGAATATAGAAAAAGCAAAAAAAAAAAGAAAATCCGGCCTGCCCACAGGCCAAACCGCCAAACCCCATTTGGGCCGGCCAAGCCCAACTAGGCCCAGCCCGGCCAAATGGGGCCTACTCCAAATGGCATTAAGTGCCAAAACCATCCTGATGCCCGGACGCAGCTCATCTTCACGCAAACACTTTCCCCACTCCCGTATACGGCGACCGATGCTCCTCCGCTCAGATCCGGCATCGCCGCGCCAGCAAACCGCTGGCGAGAGCTCGTTTTTCACTCGGTTTTGCTCAAAAACCGCGCGGTTTTTGCGGTTTACCGCGAGAAGGTCGGCTTTCGCGAAAAACTCGAAATTCGCGGTATGAACTCCATTTTTTGCTCGGTTTTCGTTTGGCTTTTTCGAAAATCACTTAGCATTTGAATGAGAGAGTAAGACCACGTCGATTTGTGTTTAGGGTTGTGGATTCATGTGTTGCTTGCTAATTAGGGTTAGGGTTTAGGCAGCAAGAGCATATCATTGAAGCTAGGTATATTTGTATATTTGTAAGTTAGTTGTATATTTGTAATTTTGTATATGTTAATGTTGAATTAGTAGTTGATGGCTTGATGTAATTGAAGCTAGGTATAAAAGTAGAAAATGAGAGTAAAAGCATATCATTGATGTAGTTGTATATTTGTATGTGTTCATCTTACATTTGTATGTGTAAATGTGTTCATGTTGAATGATTAGTTGATGCACTACTTGTTGGCATCTTTGTCCGTGAATTCCACCGGAATCTTTGGATTGTATTGTTTTGCCATGAAGTTAAATGAACATATAATCATATATGTGTTGATTAAAGTTTGTACTTATCGTTGGATGATAGAGACGGTGAATGTGACAAATAAATTGATACACGTGGTGATTGTGAATTTGTGATGCTTGTGGCTTGTGAATTGTGTGATCATTCGTTGAGTAAGTACTAAATAGTGATATTTGTACATATGCTTAGTTTTGTTGCGTTGTTTTAACAGATGGCAGATGCCGATGTGGTGTGAGCACGGTGATAAGGTGGGTGCTGGATTTCGATGTAAGTACTGTCTCAAGGAGAAGAAAAGGCTGCAACCCGATTCAAGCAAAGACTAAGCGTGGCATGAATACGGGTATCGTCCATTGTAATAAAGTTCCAAATGACACAGGCGTGTACTTTAAGCGTGAAATTTGGACAGACGAAGGATAAGAAGAGGGAAAGGAGAGATGAGATGATGAGAAAAGAAGCGTACCGCACTGGAGAATCCTCACCGAGGCATAGTGCATACTCGATTACACGGTGATGCCGATGAGAGAGGCCTAATCAGAGATGCCATGGTTTGCTCTGTGGCGGAGGCGGAATTTAAGCCGGCCGTGAGAGGTATGAGCATGGTGGTGGCAAGTGGCGCCTCGAGGAGCTGAGCTGGAGATGATCACGGTCTGGTGGCGAGGTTGTTACATCGTAGTTCATCGGCGTTGAGAAAGACACCGGTGGGAGATTACAACATCGGCTCAGCTGTGCCCTGTACAACTAAGGATTGACACCCATCCGTGGACACGTAAGGGGCAAGAGGGAAGGATGTAGTCCATGGTGGGTGGGCCAGATGGTTTACTGCTGCATTGGTATCCTGTATGAAAGCGAGATAGTCAAAGATTTTGTTAAGCGCCATCACGGAAACACAAAAATACAAGAAGTGAGATTTCAAATCCTCGCTCGGTTGTCACGGTGATTCATAGCTAACATTTATGTTTCATTTGTAGCGAGGTATCCCGCCCCGAGTGGACGCGATATAGATGGAAAATATTTAGATGCAACGGCGTAATTAAGAAAAAGCAGCGAGTTCATGAAGGAATGCCTACATACGGAGTAACAATCATGTGTGATTCTTGGGACAGGCCAACCGCATGAGCATAATAAACTTCATGATTTCTTTGTAATGGCACAATGTTTTTCCATAAATCTGTCGATGCCACCGGTTCCTGTGATTCCTCATACTTGAGAAAGGTAACCGATTTTATTTGTACTCCTTTGAAGTTGAATTCATGTAGTCACTATGTTTTGTTTGAGTCACGCAGAAATAGATTCCGAGTGAACGAGGTGAATCGAGTAATGTGGTGCAAATTGTGACGGATAATAGTGCGAACTACAAGAAGGCGTGCAAACTCATCGACGACAAAGACAAGAACATAGTGTGGCAGCCTTGTGTGGCCCACACCATCAATTTAATCTGTCAAGGAGATCGGAGATTTCCAGATCACATCATGCGGTCATCGAGAGTGCAAGGAAAATCTCTCGATGGATATACAATCGCTCCAAGATACATACTATGATGAAAAAGTATATTGGAGGCGAGTTGGTCAAGTGGAATGCAACCTCGGTTCGGCACAAACTATATATTTTTGTGATTTCTTTTCTCAGGTAAGGAGAAATTCATGCAATGGATGGGCGCCAAGAATTTCTACACTCTCGCTTTCTTGATACCGCCAGGGGAGGTAATGCATATACGCCTCTCAAGCTTGGAATGGTGGGATAATCTTCAATACGTGGTAAAGTCGGTGGAATCATTGTACGCCTTCTTGCGATTCGCCGATCGTGATAGAGTGCCCACATTGAGCGAGACGATCCCGAGGTACACCATAGTGCAGCAGAGTATAGATGTTTGTTCCATGCGCCACCATCAATAAGAGAGATGTACATGGATGTGGTGAACCGATTTAATGGACAACTTAACAGCTACGAAACTTATATGAATGCTGGTAATAAATTCTTCCTCGCAACATATTAAATCAATTTAGATTACTTATTATGAACACTTGCTCTTGCCTCTTATCTATTCTCTTATTGCAAATCTTGAGCAAGTTTAGTAGTGGCACATTTAGAGAGTGTTAATTCATATTCATGTGTATCACATCCTACATGTGCCCATATTAATATAAGTCGTATATATATAATTTCAAAATCAAACCATTTAGCCAAAGTCAAAATTTTGTATACTATTACTAATCTTGTGAAAAACTAGTTGAAAAATGTATATAAATGCTTTTGAAATGTTTTTCAAAGGTTTCTTTACAAAAATCTATTTTGAAAAGAAAATGAGTTTAACTCCAAAAGCTAGTTACTAGTATCTTGATTTGGATTTAAACTTATAATTTTCATAAATTAAAAGTAAAAAGATTTTGAAAAGTAATTCCAAAATGAAAATCCTAGAGTTGGTCATTCTTAACAATTTTAGTGTTCAAAAGATTTTCTATAGACCAACTCATCAAAAGATATTTGATTTTGAAACTGTAGAAAAACTATACTTGACTCATAATGGCCATATTATTGCATTTAGTGAGTTTCTCCATTTGGATCAATTCTTGTGTAGAATTGTGATTCAAAATGGTATTTTAGACTCATACACAAAATTCAAATATATATATCTTACCCTATGCTAAATTTGAATTTTTATGTTGTTGAATTTGACTTGGCTTTTAATTGCTTCTTCAAATGGATTATTTAGGTCAAAAAGTCAAAATTCATATTTAAAAGGTCCAAGTTTGTGAAAAACCTTGTAAAAGTATTCTATTGCGTATTTCAAATGTTTTACAAGCTTCCAAATGAAAACTCTATATTGAAATCGATTTGGCTCAAAAGCGATTTGATTAGTTCCAAAATAGCCTATTTTAAGCATATAGCTCAATCATGGCATTCAAGTTGGATTTCATTATAAAACATGGCTATAAACCATCTTGATACACCAATCTGGAAATTGAAATTGCTTGAAATCCAAATTGAATTGCATTTTGAGGCTTTTCGTGAAAATCAATTTCCTTTTATGCCTCAAAGCGCAAATTGCCATATCTTTCAAAATAAAATTGTTTTTGAGAAAATTTCTTTTTGCAAAACCTTCTAATTAGTCAAAAGTATATTTCTGGAAATTTTTAAATCAATTGGACTTCATTTGAATTGTTTTTGCTAAAATTTGCAAAAATCAAGTCTCGATGCATCGAAGCGGTACTACGGCCTAGGCATGCGATAGTACCGGTTGCGGTACTACGGCCATGTGTTGCGGTAGTACCGCCATAACAATTGTTCTGAATTTTCAAATTTTCTGAGGTTTGCTTTGGGATATCTTTTGATTGGAAAGTGCTTTTCAAAAATTCTTTTTGTAAAATCTTATATGATCCCAAAGTTCTTTTGAGCAAAATTTCAAAAGTTTTACAAATCATTTGAAAAATTTCCAAGTGGTATCAGTTATGAGCACTTTAATTAATCTTAAAGCGTGTTTTCATTGATCTTTTGAAAAGACAAAACTTGCAATTCAAATACAAATAACTCCATGATTCATTCATTGAATATCTTGAGAGTTTATTTATATCAAGTTTGGGCATAAATACTTCCAGTGAATTCATGTCTTTATTTTGCTCGATACTAAATCTTTGCGATTTTATTGATACTTCTTGAGCTTTGCTCTCTTCGATACCGTGGCGTTTGTTGCTCTGAGAATATTGCTCTGATACTCATCGATATTATCGATAATTCTTTTAAGTGGTATCAAGTCTTTGTGATTTGATCCTAAGTGGTATCAATTGAGCTTTTTATTCTTTCCATATGCTTACAAGTGGTATCATTGAGTTTCTCATCTCTCCAAGTGGTATCATTGAATTCAATTATTTCCTACAAGTGGTATTTCATTGCCTATTTGTAGCATTATTCGATACCCACATTTTAGAGTAAGAGTGAACTATTACTTGATGAGAAGGATACAGAGAGTGACACTCCTCTTCCATCACAGCTTATCACAGATCCGGTTCATCCAACTGATCTAAGAAAGGACACAGGAGCTGCAACCATCTCTGAATGGGCAGAAAAGACAGTCGGGGACACTCATACGGGGACGAGGAAGCACCAAGCAATCCCGAGAAGGGATACAACAAAAAGAAGAGCTTCCTCCGTAGGTGAAACCCATTATGTAAGGAGTGATGACTCTACTGAGGAGGGGGATCGTCGGAGCCCAAACATACCAAGAGTCCAATGATAGCAGCTCCAAAACAGACTCCGATGGTGGTGACGATGAAAATACCCCCAGACCTACCATGCAGCAATCAGAACAGCCTTAGCCCATCCAATTTACAGGGGAGTCGCACTTCACTCATGCGACACAAGATAGAGATCATGGCGCTCCTCGTGAACAAAGGACAACCATTAAGGGAAAGGGAAAGGTCGCACAAGCACCACAGGATAGCTACGGACCACAGGACAGCTATAGTTCCTATGGCGTCGCTGAGACGCAAGGGAGCTATAGCTCATATAGCAGCTATGACTACGCCATCCCCGATGCTCAGGCACAACCTCCCACACAATGGGTCTATGAGTGGCAGGACCCTAACTTTTATGCCATATTGTACCAACAATGGCAAACGACAAGCATATGGATGGGGCAAAGGTGGCATGAATACAAGGCGGAGTTGCTAGCCACACGAGGATTGGCCTTGATGTCCAGCGAGGAATACAACGCGACCAACCAAGTGTTCCCGCAACAATACTACTAGCCAGAGTCTGTGAGTCTCCGAAGGTAATGTTTCATTTGCATATTTTATTTCATTACAACTTGATTTTATACTAACATAACGTCCATATAGGTCCAACATGGCATTTGTGTGGGAACGACGACAAAAATATCCCCAAAACTCTTGCGTGGATTGGAAGGTATCTAAATGTAAATGGTATTGATATTTTTGTTTTGTAAATGTCTATTTTTGAACTTGTGTGATTGTAATATTGCAATGAAATATTATTTTTTGACATATTATTGTGAAATGTCTAATTTACAACTTCCAAATGTGTAAAATATAGCAAAGATCATGTCGAATTTTTTCCAAATTTAGGAGAGATCTTTTTGGAGTTTTTTCATGTCTTCACATACCTTATTTATATATTTATTACATTTTTATTAAAATTTAGCTTTTTCAGTATTTTTAAAAATTTTACAAGATTTTTCTGCATTTTTTCTTTATTTTTCCCTATTTTTTGGTGATTTTCCTCCATTTTCCCTGTTTTTTGCGGTTTTCTCTCTGTTTTTCGCGGTTTTTCGCCGAAACCGCTCGGTTTTTCACCCAAACCGAGCGGTTTTGGTTTTTGTTTTTCACAAAAACCGCTCGTTTTTCACAAAAACCGAGAGGTTTTTCGCCAAAAACCGCGGTTTTCACGAGTGAATTTGACCCGGATTCAAAATGGTTTCAAATTGCAAACCGTTCGGTTTTTCACGGTTTTCGCGTGGTTTTTCGCGAAAACCGGTACCGCCAGGGTCGCGAAATTTGGTCTCGACACGGTTTTGTAAACCCTGGTCTCATATGACAAGGAGATGACATGCAAAGATTCCCTCCCAATTGATTAATTGCATGTACAGCAGCAAGAAAGCGATAACCAAGAAACTACATAGAAGCATGAGGTGTCTCATATGACAAGGAGGTGATATGCAAAGATTCCTTTGTGATTGATTAATTGCTTCTATTGACGACACAGTACAGCAGCAAGAAAGCGATGGCCAGGGTTCAAATTTTCGCCGAAATTCGGCGAAATTTCGGATTTCGGACCCCCTCAAATTACATAAGCCGGGCAAATTCAAAAATTCAAATTTTTTTGAAAATGCAATAGTAATTTCGGAAATTTCACGAAATTTCAGGTTTTTAATCCGGATTTTGAATTTTGAGCACCGGATTTGGTCCAATAACCTACTAGAAAGTGATCTTCCATGAAAATTTGATGAAAAACTAATTTTTTGAGATTTTTTAAAATTTGGGCAGAAAAACTGTCAGATTTTTAAAAATTTTTGAAAGCTTGATAATGATATGAAAAATTTGTGATACCATCCTTAGTAGTTTGGGATCATACAAAAAAAATTCAAATTAATCTAACATCATTTGTTATCTTTAAAAAAATCAAAAACTGAATGGACATAATTGGGATAGTAAAATTATTATATTTTTTTAAAATTTCTCAAGTGTGATCATCATCTAAAAATTTTATGAAAGATTAAGAATTTCCTCAGTACCATTCTATAAATTTTTTAAAAAAATTAAACTTTCTTTGTTTACCCAATAAAATCTATGAATGCAGTAAGCACTGAACTTAATTTGTTGTATTATATTTCAAAAATCAAACAGGGAAAGAATATAAATGGCACTGTGCCTTCTACGAATTTTATAAATTTGCTGGAGTGTGACAATGATTAAAATTTTTATGAGATATTAACCATTTCCTTCTCACCCTTATGTAAAATTTTTAAAAAATTTAAACCTTTCTTATTGCTAAAGTAAATCTATTATTGATCATCGGCCTTTTAACAGGATAGTAGCACTTTTGGAATTTTTAAAAATTCATGACACCTGATCATCATATGAACATTTTATGAGAATATTATGGATGTGTCAGGACCATCTAGAAAAATTTTCAATATTTTATAATCTCGTTTGTTCTAATTTTCATTCGGAAAAAACTTGCCGCTCAGCGCTTTACCAAGACAGTACCAATATTTGAATTTTTAAAAATTCCTCACATTTTATAATCATCTAAAATTTTTACATAAATATCATAAATATGTCAGTAATCTCCACAAAAAATTTTGAAAATTTTCTAACGTCGTTTGTACTATTTTTCATCCGGTTCAAACTTGCCGATCAACGTTTCATCTACATAGTATCAATGTTTGAATTTTTAAAAATTCCAGAGATCTGATAATCATCTGAAATTTTTATGACAATATCTCTAGTGTGTCAGGAACCTGCAAAAAAAATTTGAAAATTGTTTGACATCGTTTGAACCAATTTTCAGTCAGTACAATTTAGGCAAAATTTTGGGTAATTTCGGCGAAATTTTGGAAATTTCGGTACCAAACATACCGGATTTGAATTTTGCTTTTTGAATTTTGAATATACTCTAGCCGAAATTTTGAAATTTTAGCTGAAATTTTGGATTTCGGAGGGTTCCGAAATTTTCTTCAAAACGAAAAGTTTAAGCCTGGCGATGGCCATCAAACAACACAAAAGAGCGAGGTGTCTCATATCTCAAGGAGGTGACATGCAAAGATCCACTCCTGATTGATTAATTGCTTCTGCTATTGGCGAGTGTTGTCAACAACTGGCGTGACAAGTTGGTATTGACAGTTATCTGCATGTCTCATCGAGAAGATGGCAAAAGCTAAACTTTCTCGTGTCAGTTGTGTCTACGAGATATTGTCTGTAATCATGTAAATTCTTATGCGAGTTGTGCCTACAAGATAAACGTTTGCGAGTTTTTTCGGAGATGTTATGCGCATTAGAAGAGATCATACTGCACTACAAGATCAAAAGGAAGCCGCTGCGTATGCTAAGTCGAGTCCATCAAAGTTCACTCCGGGGTGTTGAGGAGGTGTGCTCGCTGTTCAAAGTCAAGTCCATTGAAGTTGAGTCCAGAATGTTGAGGAGATGTGTTCACCATCCAAAGTTGAGTCCATCGAAGTCTAGTCCGGGATGTTGAGGAGATGTATTCTCCATCCTATATCGAGTATGTGTTGGGTAAATCATAGTTGAGATCGATTGCCTTAATAAATAAAAGTCGGTGTGTTAAGATTAGAGAAAAAAATGTTAGATATAATCTTGATATTGGTTGAGACATAATATTTAATTTATATAGGAAGATAAGATTTAATTGGTTAGTTTGTTGAGTTGGTTTGTAATCTGACTTAATTATATAAACTAAGGAATAAACAAAAAAAAAACGTGAACTATGTTGACAACGCTAGCAAAATTTTCAACAAGTTCCAACAACTGAGGGAGGGTAGGGGACGGAAGACAAGAGGTCCGGTTGCGAGTTGGATGTGCGGCTTCATGGAAATGATGACATATTTTCCGACTTGAGGGAGTAATTTGTCAAGTCAAGGATGGCGACCGACGGGCCCATACGGGTGAGGAAAGTAGTTGTGCAACTTCCCGGAAATGATGCCCCCCTTCCTGTGTAATAATTTGGTTTGACTGCAGAGGAAGCGTACGCTTGAAGAAAGTAGTTGTGCAGCTTCCCGGAAATGATGCTCCCCTTCCTGAGTTCCTGTGTAATAATTTGGTTTGACTGCGGAGGAAGCGTACGCGTGAAGAAAGTAGTTGTGCAGCTTCCTAGAAATGATGCTCCCTTCCTGTGTAATAATTTGGTTTGACTACAGAGGAAGCGTACGCGTGAAGAAAGTAGTTGTGCAGCTTCTTAGAAATGATGCTCCCTTTCCTGTGTAATAATTTGGTTTGACTGCAGAGGAAGCGTACGCGTGAAGAAAGTAGTTGTGCAGCTTCCCGGAAATGATGCTCCCCTTCCTGAGTTCCTGTGTAATAATTTGGTTTGACTGCGGAGGAAGCGTACGCGTGAAGAAAGTAGTTGTGCAGCTTCTTAGAAATGATGCTCCTCTTCCTGTATAATAATTTGGTTTGACTGCGGAGGAAGCAAAGGCAAGCAATCTTCTCCACTAATGGCCTTCGCCTGCTACCAATCGAGCCCGCCGGTAAGTCTAAATTTGGCTTCCCTTTGATGTCTATCAGGGGTACATATCTGATTTGGTTGGTGATCGCTTGATAATTTTACAGTGACAGGTGTGTCGATCGGCGGATCGGCCGCCATAGAAAGTTTTATTTCAGCTCAGCTACCAACTGGTGTGCAGAGGGTTGGTGATGCCCCACGGCCAGAAGGGTGGAGGCTGGTTAAATCGTTGGAGCTCGCCCAACTTCAGATTCTATTCTACAAGGTATCGCTTATCTCCTCCCTCTTGCTCCCTACGTACTCCCATCACATATATACAATGTTTTAGAAAGCATGCAGTAAATTTTTTTTAACTTTGATTACTAATATAAAAAATTAGATTGGTCATTTGAAAATGTTATTATTAGATTACTCATGAAAAATACTTTCATAATATAATGATTTTATATTATTTTGTGAACATATTCATATAAAACGGAGTAGTCAAAGTTTATATATTGGAGATGGTGTCTTAGAGAGAGTATCATATACATTTGACTCACTAAGCTACTTTATCCGGGGAAAAAATGGATGATGCTTTACTAGCTCGAAACTATCATGTGAGCCTCACGGTTCCGTACCTAGATTCGTTACAACATTTTAGTACTAAAATATAACTTAGGTGATCTTTATATCTTCTGTTAATCAATCGGGACAGGTTGATCCTTTTAGATGAATACTTAGAAACAATAATAAACCTTTGAAGCCAAAACAAATGAGAGGAAATTGAAATATTTGATTAAAAAATCAATTTGAGAAATAATGATGTATGGAATTAGGAACAAAATATTCAAACATGCTTTCATAGAAAAACAAAATATTCAAATATACGGCTACTTCTATAATTAATCCACGCTTGAGATATAGATATTTTGCAAGTCTTCTTTGTGTGATCTAGCTAAGCAGCCGCACCTTTGCACGTGTAGTTATACTATTTTTCTTTCTCATTAGCGATTATAACAGTCATTATTTTTCCATTAATATGTTCTTTCTTTTTCTAACTTCAGATAAACAAATCGTCTAATGTCTCAGTAACGTACAAATGCTGAGGAGTTGCAATTCTGGGCTCAATATAGAAGTAATTATTGTCCAATTATAACTAGACACTTGGTTCTTGAGATATAATCGGACTTCCGAAACTAGCCATGAGGGGTTTTGTGTATAAAAATAACACCCCAAATGTATAAGAGAAGAAAATCTACGATCAATAGAGAGAAAACAGCTGAGGATCTTGTATTTATCTATTATGTGATTATTATTCAGGTATTCTCAATATTCTTGATTGGCATTAGAATCGATCTACGACGATCAATTTATTATTCCATACATTATCAGCATGGCATCTCTGAAGGCCTAACGGTATGTCGCCTGATTCTTACTTTTTAATCCCAAGCTATTAGATTAATCATATAAATTAATTTTTGCTTTCTAGACCCTAGATAGTTTTCATGCTAATACGGGTTCTAGATTGATTTACTGTACATGGAATTACTGTTTATGGCTTAGTCCATCCACGGTCGTTGTGCGTGGACATGATGGCTGAACAGTGCGCGAGCCTAAAATCGTTGCCGCGTGCTGAGTGGCTATCGCAACCGCATGCCCCTGGAGAGCGCCGGCCACCTCACACAACCACGCCAAAGCGTCGCCTGACACGACGCCGCTACCAAAAACGTGCAAGGTGGTGCCCAGCGAGACCGGGCTAGCAACTTTCTTTTTTTAAAAAAAAAAGGATTAAAATCCTCTAATAAATAAAAGGCGTTTACTAGCAACCGAACTTTCGATCTCAGCATATTGTATCGGACGCTCGGTGCAACATTTTGTTTCAATGTCTGCAACATTTTTTTTCAACGTGTGCAACATTTTTTTCGTGCGCATATTTGTACTATTATCGAAGGAAAATGTTTTATGTGTAGGAAAAAATGTTTCACGCATAAGGAAAAAAATATTGCAGCGATCCAGATCGATATTTCTACTATTATCGAAGGAAAATATTTCACACGTGGGAAAAAATATTTCATAAGTAGAAAAAAATGTTGCAGCGTTTGAAAAAATCAAACATCTGGCTCTTAGCAATTCCGTAAATAAAAAGAAAGACTGCTAGGCCACGTCTCACAACAATCGAGCTAGGGTCAATAAAAGGAAGAGTTGAAATTATCTAATAAAAAGAACCAGCACTGTCAGCCTCATTGGGCCCGTTAAAATTTCAACCCAAGAAAGCAAAAAGAGATTCGGCCCAAGAAGACCTGGCCGGACTAGATTCAGCCATGTACTTAAATAAATCGCACGCCTCATCAGTAATTAGTAGGCCTGAACAACAAAATCTTTTGGGCCTTGTTATTTTTGCGGTTTAAACCCGGGTTTTTAAGGTATTCCTGTGGATATTGTAAATTTTATAAAAAAGAACCTAAAGTTTTGCATAATTACTAAAATTTATCGGGACCAATAAATTTTACATTATGGACCCAGAAATTTTCAATAATCCCAAAAAATAGTTAATAAATTCTAAAATTTATATTAAATCCTAGAAACTAAATTTCTAGGTATATGAGCTTCCCTAAAGTGTTGAAACATAGATCTAGCACAAGTTGGAGGCTTTATATCACTGGGCTTACTTTCCTAGCATAATTCCATATTTATACATAAGCTAAATTTATTTTTTATTATTTTGATAATTCTAAAAATTATGAAAAAAGCTAGAAAATTACTTTACATGCAGAAGAAAAGGGATAGAATAGAGGATTCCATTTTTGGAATTTTATTTTTCTTAGATAAATCATGCCACCATGGCCATTGGTGAAAAATAGACGGGATTGCTACATTCTGACACAACCTTCGTCAGAAAATTGACAAAGTTAGCAAATGCATTGTTCTAGATGGACATCATGGAGGGGATCATGTCAAGGCTGCTATACTTTAAGGCCAAAAAAGCTCCAAAAGACGAGACAAATTATTGGAACTTCTTACTTAGATGGTTTAATTGATGGTGAAAAGGCCACTCCATTAAAAAACAGGTTGGAAGCAACTATGCTATGTCCAATATTCATAGTGCTAAATAAACAGTTGACTCAAATTACAACATCATAGAAAGAAGGCAATCTAGAATTTTAACAGCATCTGAACAAAGCAAACTAGATCGCCATGAAATTAACATCCAAAAAAGAACATGGCAGATTGCAACCAATCTTAATTAATTTTGTTTGTTTGGTTCATTTTTAATTTTTATAGTATTCTCAGATTGGAACAACTACGGTTATACTGTTCTTTAGGACACACAAAGGGCTCATGATGTGCAACAGACCTTCGACGAGCTCCACCAGGATGGCTAGGTTCCAACTTTACCCGTTTCCCCGCAATATCACTTTTGTTTAGTGATCGAAGGGCAGCTTCTGCAGCCCTGACATCATAGAACTCAATAAATCTATTGTGTCTCTTTTGTGGTGTCTCCCTAATCTGAACGGATGGAAAGCATGATATCAAGTAAAAGAAAAACTTCATATAACATCCCAAATTTTGATAGAAAATCTGTTCGGCACTCTAAACGATGAAACCAACCATTTAACCCCTCAAACTTTATAATCCAGTTCAAGTAATACTTTGACCCGATTTCGTATAGTGATATTGCTCGCGTGGCGTTATGAATAGGTGGCTTTGCTATATCGGATGACACACTGGACAAGGTTAGGTGAATGACAGGTGAGGCTCATAGGGCTTCTCTTCTAAATCAAAATAGAGAAGAGAGAGGGGAGCTACATGGCCCGACAGTCATGGAAGCGTGATTGGGAGCTCAGTAGGTGAGAAGTGCATGTGACTCCACCTGTCATTGACCTAACTTCGTTGGCATGCCATTCTACATAGCAAAACCGCCCACTCATGGTGCTACAGAGACAATACCACTATGCGAAAATAGGGAAAGGTGTTATTTGAACTAAATTGCAAAGCTTAGGAGTGTCAAATGTTAGGTTTTATAGTTCATGATGCTATATGGACTTTCGACTAAAGTTAGGGATATTATATGGACTTCTTCCTAAGTAAAATATGGTGTTCAATGTAATTTTAATAAGTTAATTACATTTTGTGGAAGGATAAATTAAGCATTAATTAGGTCAGTCCCCTAATACTTCTACCAGAAAAATGCTGTTCATTATGATACACATAATCACATATTAAGTATATAATGATTGGATGAGTTAGAAAGTAGCAGTACTTACCTCCCTCACTTCACCAAATGCACCAAAAATTCGACGGATTTCCTCATTTGAAACAGCTGGTTCCAAATTAAAGATCACAAGGGTTCCTTGGTTCTTATCTTTATCCGACGGATTCTCCTATAAAGACAAATCAAACAAATCAGCAACCAATGATATTCAAAAGAGGAGAAATGCAAATAGCCGGTAGAAGTATTGACCTTGGGAATCGAGAAGTGAATGTCAAGCTTCCTTCTCCTTAGGGCATTCCCAATGGAGTTTCTTAGATGATGTCTTAGACATTAATTACTATGCCACATAGGCACTATGCTGAGTTGGCAAGTTATTTATTGATGAAAGAGATTGAAGTGATGTCTTAGGCTATTCCCAGTGCATAGTTTCATTTTCCAGTTTCCAAGAGTGCCATATCAGTTTTTGTCTAGGTAACTGTGTATCTCAGGTTTCATCTAGATGAAACTCTCTCACCTCCCATGAAACCCTCTCTATCTCTCTCTTCATAATTACCTTGCCATGTCACCAAACATGATGATGTGTCATGTCATTTAATGAGAATGAAACTCAATTGAAACTCCCACTGGGAATAGCCTTATATAAGAAACCATTCTTGTAGAGAACCAATGTAGCTAGAAACCACTCAAAATAGCATTGGGATGTCCTGGATGTCTCCGCTACAAGTTTTGTAGGCCCCACATTGATTTATTGTGGCAATATATATGTGAGCGTATGTATCAAGATCCGAAAAAGTTATACTAGAAAAATGCTTTTATTAATCCCATGACATGCTTAATTATGTGATCAAATGTTTGTCATTGTGGCTTGCTAGATCAACCAATATCCTATATATCTCTTTCCATATGCGTACAAAATAAAATACACAACACAATTGAGGTTTGCATTAGATCAAAACATCTAGATAATTAATGCCCTTGGATTACTAGTAGACACCACCCATTGTGATATCTCACTAAAGACATCACATACTTAATACATTTACTCATCTGTAGATACCACCTAAGAAACTACCCATTGGGAATGCCCTTAAAGGTTTATTTTGCAACATCCGCATAGCAGTTCGTGCATGACGAATATCATAGTAAGATATCATAATGAATCTCTATAGGTACTCCTACAATAATGATGTTTTTATTGTTGGTACTAAAAGAGTCATCATAGTTTTCCCTATAGAAACTCTTATAATAATAGAGGATGCTCTTTTGTATCCTGAGTCCAGTCGTACTCTATTAAGTTTCAAAGATCTATCTGAATAGTTTCTACATAGAGACAAAATAAGGATGGTACACTCGTAACTAAGTTTAACAGGTGCAATAACCATGTGGTTGAAAAACTTTATTCCTTCTTTTGAGGATTATACTATACATATTATTGACGCCAAAAACATGAAATAGGGTTTTCGACTTTAGCACACCGGACGAACACCTGGTTCGAAGTGTGCCAATCGATTTGACCTTGCAATCAATAAGGTGAGGTCATGAAATCTTTGGAAGCTGATATCGGACAATAATCGGCATAACTCTGATCAGCCAGAAGCTGATTAGAACGCAGTAAGATTAGCCTGATCAAGGCTAATCAAAGGGTAAAGGTAGATTAGCTCTGAAAAGGCGATACGCAGCAAGACAGAGCAAACCAAACCTGAGAAATCGACGTAGATCAATAATCAGCGATGCGCAACTTTATTGATCAAAATCGACTTATAAAACAAAATATTACAAGACTAAAAACTACGAAAGGAAGGACTAGTAGGTATGATTTTTTCTGTGGATGTTCTTCTGGCTGCCCTTGGGCTCGTCTTATATACCCATCGGCCGATTCGAGTCCTATTACAATATGGTGCTAATAGAATCCGTGTCGGCTTGGGTTTCCTAATTAAACTCCTATTTCCAATTAGTTCCACCGTGCGCCATCCAAACTCCTGTAAATCTCGGATTGCCGATTATTCCGTATTTGCCAAATTTTGACGCAAACACATATATAAAACCTGGAGTTTTTGTTTGCGATAAAGACAATACTTAAAAACCTAGAAATATTTAAGATCTGGCATGATCGACTAGATCATCCTGGGTTGAATATGATGAGAAAAATTATTAATAATTCTACTAGCCATAACATAAAACTACATACTTCCCTACACCTGAAGATTTTGTATACCCTGCTTGTGTTAAAGGAAAGCGCATAATTAAAGTGAGGGAAGAATCACTGAGTTTTCTAAGGAGAATTCAAGGTGATATTTGTAGACCTATCTAGCCCCTATCAGGCCATTAAGATATTTAGGTACTGATAGATACTTCTATTAGATGGTCCTATTTATGTCTATTATCCACTTAGAATCATGATTTTGTTAAATTAATTGTCCAAATTATTAAATTAAGAGCCTCCTTTCCAAATGAAATGATCAAGTCTATCTAAATGGATAATGATAGCAAGGTTATCTCAAAAGAATTCAATAATTATTATATGGTTTTGGGCATTAAATTAGAGCATTCAATACATTATGTCCGCATACAAAATGGTATTGCAAGGTCATTAATTAAAAAAATAAAACTAATTGTTTTACCACTCTTGCAGAATTATAGGCTACTCATCAGTTGTTGGAGCCATGTAGTGTTGCATGCTACTGTACTAATCACTGGAGCTCATCGAACCTCAAATTCTATTACAAGGTAGAGCTTTTCTCCTCCCTCTTGCTCCCCACGTACTCCCATCAGATATACACATTATTTTAGAAAATAATGTACTCAAACTTGTTTAACTTTGATTACTAATATAAAAAAGTTTAGATTAGTATTATGAAAATAGTATTATTAGATTAATCATGAAAAATGTTTTTATAAGATAATGACTTTATAATATTTTATGATCATGCTCGTATAAAAAGAGTGGTCAAGCATGCTATAGATCGTGTCGATATCTAAAACATTGTATTCTTGAAGAGAGGGAGTATCATATACATTTAACTCACTAAGCTACTCCATCCGGGAAAAAAATGGATGCTTTAGTCTCATATTGCATCATGCTCGTCGGATGTGCTAGTTATGGCCTTTCTTTACACAAAAAGAGATCTTAAAATCTAGTGCTAATGGTATATCAGTTTTATACTTTTATGGTACAGTTTTTAGTGCTGTAGACTCCCGTCATTAGCCATCAGAAAAGAGCTAGAGACCAGTAGTTTTGGTTGATCCGGCCGTGGCATCCTTCGGCATGATTGCCCTTTGTATTACGTTGTGTTACAATGATCACTAAGGCCATGTTTGGTATGACTCCTAAGTTTTAATTAGCAACTCTAAACTCCTTTGAGAAGTTGAAATAGCCTACCAATCTTTGGAGTGGTATAGTATGAATTATCCCAACTAAAAAATTGCAAATATACCTTTCTGTCGCTATTTCAAATGACAACAGCAGAGAGTATGTTGTCATTTGGAATGGTAATATACTCTCTGCAGCCATTTGAAATGGCTACAGACTCTCTGTAGACGAGCCCTGTCGCCAAACCTCAGATAAGGCAAACCGACAGAGATTTGGACCTGGCAACAGGCCTTCAAATGGCTACAGAGAGCTTGTAGCCATTTCAAATAGGCGACAAACTCACTATCGCTATTTGAAATGGCGATATGGAGGTATATTTGCAATTTTTAATTTTGGCATATTATTTCTGTAATTTTTTATTTTTCAAATATTATTTAAAAAATTCTAAAAAAAGTGACTAAATAGTTCTGTAAGCAACTTCTGAAGCATAGCATGTTCCTATAAAAGGCTGAGCAGAAACTAGCTAAAGATGCACACAGTATAGTACTGCAATTAGTTCTGTAAGCGTTTTCTCTAACTGCTTAGCTGTTAGCAACATTAGAAATTTCAAATATCACTAAAATAAGAAACAACAATGACTTGATACCAGAGAGAATGAATTATTATCTAATCAGAAAATCAAGAACGAACTTTTGGTCAATTCCCAACAGATGTACACACATATCGCAAGGTTCACATGAATCCTCACATAACCAATCAATACGTGATAGATGAGGTTGATGGGGATGTCGTGGAGCCAGGCCGAGGCGGTGCCGGTGGGGAACAAGTCAAGGTGGCTGGAGGTAGTGCGTCATTGGGGAGGAAGTCGAGCATGTAAGGGCGATAAGGTTGCGCAGACGCGAAAGAGGATGACGAGGTGGCGCTCACCGGTGGGGAGGTAGTGGAGGCCCGCGGGGGACGACAAGGTTGTGTGGCCGGTGGGGAGGTAGCTAAGGGCGGGGGAGACGATGAGGCACAGTGGGGTCAAAGTCGCTGGGCCTGAGGTCACCGATGCCAGGAAGAGGAAGCCAATGCACTCACCGGTGGCTGTCGCGATGTGGATCTTTCCCTTTTTCTTATATTAATGTGGTTAAGAGTGAATGTGGTAGTTTCTTTTTTATTGTTTTAATAATATAATTAGGTAGATAGTGTAACATCCCAATTTTTTATTTTTATTGAATTTATATTGTCATTTAGTGCATTTTGTGAATTTTGTAATTTTTTGGAATTTATTTGGAATTATTCGTATTTTTGAATTATGCCTTTTGTGAATATTATTTAAATATTTGAAAGGTTTAAATAAAATATTATTGAAACATTTTATTTGAGATCCAAATGTCTCAAAATATTTTTAGGAATTTTTCTGATATTTTTGCTATTTTATTTGGCTTTGTTTATTTCTTGCGATTATTTTAAATACAAAAGGATTTTAAAATAGTTTAAATGGTGTTTGGGCTCAACCCATTTCTCTTGTGCCAAACCCAGCCCATTTGCATTGCGGCCCAAACCACCGCAAACCCTAGCATCTTAGATGTGGATCCATGGTCAAGATTCGTGCCGGAAACCTTAGTGTGATGCTAACCTTCAAAACTCGAACGTGCAGCTGGGATTTATGGGTCTATTGGAAACCCTATCAGATCCTGACTTTTGATAGCCGTGTGTGATCCAGATTGATTCGGTGCGCGCATTGTGCTCACTCATCGCGCCACATGGACGGCTAAGGTTGTTCATCTCTGTGCACCGTTGCCATAACGGACTCAGACTTCACTGTGCATCGGTTTAGCTCTCCGCTCCATACATGGAAGCTGAGGCTTTAAATAGGATGTCGGGTCATCTTCTAAGGGTCACTGTTCCACGCCATGTCTTTTGCCCTAGAAAACATTGCCTAAGGTGTTGTGGTCATGAAAAGCTTGCTCACTAGAGTTGCTCAAGTCACTACTGTTGGTCTTCACAAGATCCTACCATCGTCAAGCTGTCCTTGACGCGTTTGAGCACGGATCCAAGGTTGTCGCGTCGTGTAGCTCTAGATCCATGGCTTCATGAAGCAAATCCACTAAGGTATCGCCAAGACCAGCTCGTCGTCCTCGAAGCCAGCGAGTGCGCACAATCGTGGGCATTGTCAGTTGAAACCCTAGGCCGTGATGACATGGATGCCACACGGAAGCCACATGTAGGCCATGTCAACACCAGATGGGATGCCTAGCTGATATGTGTGCTTGCGTGTGCACTTGGTTGTCAAGCCACATCTGCGTTGGGTTGGTCCCACATGACAGTCGCACAACACCATGTGAACTGGGTTCACAGTAGACCTACGTTGGTCGTGGACTTGGTTTATGAAGACTAGGCCCACATGTCAGTCTATTTAATGGTGGATTTTATTTGATTTTTATAGTTTGTTTGCTCTCTAGTTTTGTATTGTTGTTTCATCCCGATTCGCGCGGATATTGAAGTGCTCAATTAGTCCAAGGAAGAACTGTTGACTCAAAAATAAGGTTTAAAGTAGGAACAAGAGCTTGTTCAAGGCAATTTATACTTTGATCATGTTGAACCCAGTTTTGCAACTGCCATATTTTTTTAAACTACTACAAGATATTTTATGCTTAGAGCTGTTTTCAATTATCTTGGAATCTAGTTATTCAACTCAATTAGATTATTCCTACCTTATCATTTGTATGCCATGAATATTTATCACCTTAGGATGGTTCTCTATTAGTTGGTTGTTAATATAAACTAGCATGGGTTGGTTAGACCGTGTCTAGTTACTTAGCCATGCCATGATAACTCATGTCTTTTGAATAATCAAATTAATCTTGACTAATGGAATATGGAACATGTCTATGAAAAGGTGTATTAGGTGTTGTCACATAATGATGTTGAGTTATGGTGACACATATTGTCACATAATGATGTTTACTTGTTGATGGCATATGTTGTACGATAATCAACTGGGGTGGCAAATGATTTAGACGGGGGGCAAGTGGAAAGGGCTGTGAGTTGGCCTGTATGGTAATAGGTTGATATGTTGACATGATGATATATGAGTGAATATGAGATAGTTTTCTATGAGTGAATTGATGGAAGCCGTGCCTCGGTCAATTAAGAACTTAACCTTGTAACCCTTTGAACTGAGCCAAACATACAACCACATGTCTAGTATGGGACATACTTAGTTGATAAATTTTCAATGTCTTAGCTTGAGTACTGTTAGTGGTTGTGTGGATTCCGGGTATACGGTTAGACTCATATGACGCAAGAGAGGGCCCCTGGCTATGGTGGTGTAACCTTTTAGTAGTGAAATCTTAGCGGGTGGTACTAGATTTAAACAGGGCATTCTAAAAGCTTTGTTATGACCATCCAATCGCATACTTTTGTATGGTGAGTTATGGCAGACGCGGTGAGTTGATTGTACCTTGTAGGTAAAGTGTATAACCTCTGCAGAGTGTAAATCTATTCGGATAGCCCTGTCTGTAGTATTGGATAATGCTCAGAAATTACAGTCAAGTGTTAGATTTTATAAAATGAAATGAGAGAAGGGAGGCTATGAGCCAAAGGAAGTTCGGAATATGATTTAGAGTTGTTTCTGGTTTACTTTGAGAAATGCTTGAAAGTTATTATTTATGGTTATTTGTTTTATCGTCATTTCAATCTATTTATTGTATTCATTTATAAATGCTAGTTTACTGCAAAAGAACCATAATAGCCATTCATTTGGAATAAGATCTGCATATAGTTATATTAGACTTACATTCTATGCACAACTTATTAAGTGCTTTATGTACTCACCCTTACCATAACAAAATCATCAGTTGAGGAGTCTACACTAGCTTTTGAGGAGGTGTACCAAGAGGAGGCGAATTTTTAGGGTGCGAGCCTTGTCAGTTACCTGTGGTATACTGACGGATTTATATATTTTCTATTAAGTTGCTGTTCTATCTATTATAGTTTAGCCCTACATGACAAAATCATGTAAGTTGACCATAAGGTTAATCAACAGGTTTATATTTAATAAATGAGTCTTTTATTATGTTTCTGCTGTGTATGATTGTGATATTTATCTTTGTTGTGCCTATGTGCACTAGCGTAATCCTAGACTAGTGCACTACACACATTAGGGTCCCTACAGATAGACATATAGATAGTTCTGATGTTAACTAACTAGCAGAATAGCTCGCATAATTGCGTGGCTAAATACCTAAAAAAATCACCCAAACAACCTTGTTCATATATAGCATCTAAAGGACTTTACTAAAATTGAGATCTTTGAACTTAAAATCTAAAGAACTTCCAAGTAAAATTGGGAGCTTTCAACTAAAACATAGCTATAGCTTGGAAAAATTGCCCCAACATTCAACTAAAATTTTCGCACTTTTAGCACCAAAATCCAACAAATCAGTTCGAATTCACTCGCTTTCAACTCAATCTATGAACTTTCACTTGGACTCCCTACAAGCATGATGGCCTGCATCGAGTAGGAGCACCGTAGATTCGGTGGTGATAAGAAGGGGAAGTGCAGACGCGAGGCAAGCGCATCGTCCATTGTCCAATGTTCATGCGCGATGAAAAAGGAAGCACGAAGGCGTGGTAGGCTATGAAAATGGTGGGGCAAGTGGGTAAGCACAGAGGAGAGGCAAGCATAGTGTCAGATGCCTATGTATGATGAGAAGGGGAAGCACTGATGTGGTGTTAGGGAGAGCACACAAAAGAAAGGGTTGTGTTAGTTGATGTGGTGAACAGGTAACTGAGCCATGTATAAAAGGATTTGGAATCTACAAAGCATGTGGGCCCTACAGTTGACACTTCCCTTGCACTTGGAGCCAGAACAACACATGTAGGAGTTTTAGCATTTTCGGAGTTCTTAAGTAGGTCCTCGAGGATGTGACGTACTCTCTCACTTCTAACCACATATTAAGCATATCTCGTGTGGGAAATGGCCTAGTACCCTCAATGCTGCTTGTTTCGTAGTATTTGTCTATTTCTTTGGGACGTATTGTCTGCTATCTATTGAGGAATACAAGTGTAGCTATTGCAATATTTCTATTTTCTACCCATATATACTTTACCACAATATTCCACTTTCTTTAAAGTGGTTAATTTGTTGTCATATGTTATTTAGAAAGCTTATGTACAATCATTTCTCATTTTTTCTTAGATTTTGGGCTTCCTTAATTAGTCTTTGCATGGTAGGTTTGAACAAATATTGTGAAATGAAGGGAGTACCTACAAACTGAGTTTCTACGACACGTTACACAAGTTTGTTAACTTTGCTCAATTCCAGTGATCTATCGACCATAGGGGTACTCCATCTGTGTGCCAAGACAATATCCCTTGCCCTAGCTCTTCGTCCTAATTATTAGAATTTCATTACCATGTATTTTGTGATTTAAAATAAAGTAAAGTACATCAAAACACTAAATGATTTACTATTGTAGCTTGAGTGTCATGTTACCAAATGCCATCATTTACATACTAAAATGCACTACTACAAAAAACCTCTTTCTTACCGGTCTATCACTGTCGGTTTGGCTAGAACCGACAGTGATAACATTTTTACTGCCGGTTCATAAGTTAAATCGGCAATAATACTAAAATGGAGGAAGTATCACTGTCGGTTCGGAATCGAACCTGCAGTGATAATATTTTTTGAAAAAATCATAACTTTTGCATACGGAGTCGGATGAAGACAAAATTTATATAAAAATTGTATCCCACGATGAGATCTACAACTTTGTAGTTGACAACTTTTTTATTTGATGTCATTTAGACGTCCAAATAATCATCGAAACTTTTGAATATGTAGGGATAAAAGTTGTCAACGATTATTTGGATGTCTAAATGACTTCAAATAAAAAAAGTTATCAACTACAAAGTTGTAGATCTTATCGAGAGCTACAATTTTGTATAAATTTTGTCTCCATTCGACTCCGTATGTAAAACTTATGATTTTCTAAAAATATTAGCCTGTTCGGAATATGAACCGTCGGTGAGACTATTATCACTGCCAGTTCTCAACAAGAATAGGCAGTAATATAGTATCACTGCCGGTTCGATTTTGAACCGACAGTGATAATGTTTTTTTAAAAAACCATAACTTTTGCATACGGAGTCGGATGAAGACAAAATTTATATGAAAATTGTAGCCTCAATGAGATCTACAACTTTGTAGTTGACAACTTTTTTATTTGAAGTCATTTAGATGTCCAAATAATCGTCGAAACTTTCGAATATGTAGGGATAAAAGTTGTCAATGATTATTTGGACATTTAAATGACTTCAAATAAAAAAGTTATCAACTACAAAATTGTAGATCTCATCGAGAGCTACAATTTTCATATAAATGTTATCTCCATTCGACTTCATATGTAAACGTTATGATGTTTTAAAAATATTAGCCTGTTCGAAATCTGAACTGTCGGTGAGACTATGATTACTGTCAGTTCTCAACTAGAATCGGCAATGCTAATAGTATTACTGCTGGTTCGGAATCAAACTGGCAGTGATAATATTTTTTGAAAAAATCATAACTTTTGCATACGGAGTCGAATGGAGATAAAATTTATATGAAAATTGTAGCTCTCGATGAGATCTACAACTTTGTGGTTGACAACATTTTTTATTTGAAGTCATTTGTACGTTCAAATAATCGTTGAAACTTTCGGATGCGAAGGGATAAAAGGAACATATATCTTATAGTAGTTGAGAAGTGTGTGTTAGGTGAGATGGTAAGCAGTGTTTACGCGAAGTAGTAGGTCACAGGTTCGAATCCTAGTAACCGCATGCGTGCGTATTTCGTGCGAAAATCGCGTGACTTGTGACCTGCGACCGTGCGCAGTAGTAAATACAGGTTGATTCAGGTGCAAATAAATTTATTTTTTGATTTTATCGAGTGATTTTTGGATTTACACTATCACTGTCAGTTTTAGTACAAACTGGCAGTGATAGTCAGACTATCACTGCCGGTTCTAGAACCGTCAATAATAGTCTAACTATCACTGCCGATTACGCACTACCGGTTCCAATATCCGGCAGTGATGCCAGTTTGGAACCGGCAGTGATGTGGTGTTTTGTAGTGGTGATGACACATTAGATTAAGTTCATAGAATTTGAATATTGAAGTATCAGTTAATAAAACATCTGTCCGAAGGTTCTTAGATAAATCTTGCTAAATTTTCTCGAAACTTTTGTAACTAGTGCATTTATTCTAAATTTTTTATAAAAAATTACACATTTATTTTTATTTTTCTTCCTTTTTCAAACAAAATAATAATTTTTTGGGACATGATTAAATGATTATGTGAAAGTGGCATAAAATAAACTGGGGACTTTTGAAAAAATCCACCTACAAGAGGGAGAGTTTGTCAAAAATCCACTGCAAGTTCAAGTTTCTGCAAATCCCCCGAATGGGCAATTCACTTGCTAAAGCTACTAAAAGTCAATAAATTGTTAATTTGGCTATCTGCCACTGAGGGGATCACACTAAAGTCCATCCGGACTGCAGAACTCCTCCCACACGACCACAATGCTAGCGATTGCCTCTGATAGTATTCTTTCTTGCCCCTCTATTCTCTCACCCTTACGTTATGCTTTATTATCCCACAATTGCATCGTGCGCCTACCCAGTACTGGCACATCTTTCCTGCTCATAGTCCACAGAACTGGTTCAATGGGATTTCCACGTAAGCCCTTATAGGAGCTTCAAGGAGTAAATTGATCCATGCGTAGGGGGACTTGCTACCATATAGAACATGCAGGTGTCTTTTTGACTAACTCCCCTACTTGCAGATGGGTTTTTGCAAAAATCCTCAATAAGCTAAGAATATTTTTTAAAAAATTTTGTTGAGACATGTTCAGAATTTAGATAAACACCTGATTCAACCTTATTTGTTACTTGGTCTGTATAGCATTAGTAAACCAATAGGGAGAATCAGAAAAATGTTGGATATTTAAAGAATGTTTTTGAGTTTTTTAGTTGAATAGTTATTTTGCTTTCCTCCTATTAATAGAAACCACTATTAAATTAAAATCATTTTTTAATAGTTAAAAGCACACATTCAGATTTTCTAGGTAATGGTGTCCACTTTCCCAGGAAAAAATTTATGACATCAAGTGCCATGTAGCACTCCTTCTAAAAATTAGATATATAGGAAGCACAGATCTCAAAGTGGTTAAATCTTCTTCTCTCTCCCCCAATATACATCATGTTAGAGATACCATAGATGCTTCTAGGGCACCTGGTGCTATAGAATTTTTTTCCGCTCTCCCAAGTCTGTGACAAAATACCCATGGAAAATAAGCTTCAAGGACAAATGTTGTTCTTTTGGAATAGTATGTGTTTTTTATAATGGAAGAATTTTATTAATTTCAAGAACATTACATCGAGATAATACAAGTCCTTGAAACAGAGAAACTAAAAGTAGAAGTAGCAGCAACAACTGTCTTGTTGTATTTCTGTTAGTATTAGCTGAATATAAAAAATAGTTCTATAATTCTAATTCCGTACACTATTGCCCACAGGACGAAAAGAATTATTTGGACTCCAGTCACCATGAACATATCGGGGGCCATTGGGGTCATTAGTGGCATCAATGAGTGTGTTAATTTATTTCAATGGGTTAGATCTTCCATCTCATTCCTGTTCCCCCAAGGGAACGGAGCACAGGATCAAAAACTTGAAGACGTATTACAGTTGCAGAGTGATCTCCAAGACCTCGAGGACTCTCTACCAGCAATGTACGACCTCATTGATCGAGCTGAGTGGAGGAGCCATGAAAAGTGTGTGACCGAGCTCCTTCCAAAACTCAGGGATGCAGTTTATGATGCTGACGACCTTCTCGATGAATTCAGATGGTACGAGCAGAAGATAGAAGTGGAGGGTAACATGAGCCTATCACCTCCTATTGATTTCTTTAACAATGTGATTCAAGGCAGCTTCAACAAGGTGAAAGTTATCCAAAAAAGGCTGAAAAATCTTTCTAAACAGCTGGAGAAGAAAGGCTTGCGTGAAGTGACGCAACGGTTTGACAAAACAGTGAGGTCAGAGACCAGTTCTTTCTCTGAGACAAAAATATTTGGTCGTGATAAGAAACTGAAGAAGGTGATGAGTTTGCTTGGTGTGCCTACAGATAGTAGGAGGGCTCATTCCAAACGCAAGAGAAAAAGTAGTTCAGTCAATGCTTCAACAAGCAACCAAGTTAGTTGTACACTAGACAACAATGAAGCAAGAATGTCAGGTGTTCCTGTTTTGCCAATAGTTGGAATTGGGGGTGTTGGAAAGACCACTTTGGCCCAAAACATCTGCAATCATCCACAAGTGAAGTCTCACTTCGACCTGATAATTTGGATTTGTGTTTCAAATGATTTCGATGTGAAAAGGTTAACAAAAGAGGCCATACAATCTTCATCTGGTAGAGGGGCGGAAATGGATCATTTGGATTCTCTTCAGCAAGCTCTCGCTAAAAACGTGAAGAATAAAAGGTTTTTGCTTATCCTTGACGACATGTGGGAGGATTCCTTGAAAGAAGATATGCAGTGTTGGAAGAGGTTTTGTGCACCTTTAACATCTGGACTTCAGGGAAGTATGATGTTGGTGACCACCAGATCTCTAGAGGTTGCTGATGGAGTGCGAACAATGGAGCCCATTCCATTAAAGGGTTTGAAGGATGATGTATTTTGGAATTTCTTCAAACTATGTGTGTTTGGATCCAATTGCTCAAACATTGATTCAGAGTTGGAGAGCATTGGTAGAAGCATACTTCCAAAGTTGAAAGGTTCTCCCTTGGCCGCCAAAACTCTTGGGCGACTGTTGAAAATGAAGCTTGACCCTACACATTGGAATAATATACTGAAGAGTGAATTGTGGGAGCTGAAACAAAAGGAAACTGATATTTTGCCAGCTCTTCGTTTGAGCTACATATATTTACCATTTCATTTGAAGCGATGCTTCTCATTATGTGCTCTGTACCCCAAAGATCACGAATTTGACAAGGAAAAGTTAGCTGAAATTTGGGTAGCAGAAGGCTTTGTGGAACCTCAAGGTGACATTCCAATTCAAGATATTGGCTGTCAGTACTTTGAAGACCTTGTGAATCGATCCTTCTTTCAAGAAGTTTTTCGTGGATACGTAATCCATGATTTGCTGCATGACATGGCGCAACTAGTTTCAAGGCACGACTGCTTCGTCTTAAAAGACACAAGTGACTTTCAAAAAGTTCCTCAGAATGTTCGTCATATGTCAATACTCTCTAGCACAGAAGTTGACTGTTCCAATTTGTTGAGATTGTGCAAGCATACAAAGCTGCGTACCCTACTTTGCAACAAGTCTTTACGGCATGAAACTTTAGCTTCTGTACTGGACGGTTGGTGTAGTGAACTTCGGTTTATGCGTGTGATTTCTTGTGCCTATACAAAGGAGTTACCAGACAGTATTGGCAACTTGAAGCATCTTCGCTACCTTGAAATCTCTGAGGCCTGTCCTTTCAAGAGCCTTCCTTCAGCCTTCTGTTGCCTCTATAATTTGCAGATCATACGTGCTAGCGAATGCAAATTAGAAAGCTTGCCCAATGACTTTAGCAAGTTACTCAATTTACAGGTATTTGAATTGTCGGGCTTTAAATATTCAAAGAGGAAACTATATATTGGACAAGGATCAGCAATTAGAATTTTGAAGAATTTTAACCAATTTTGTGGAGATTTGCATATTTATCTTTGTGAGATAAGCAAGGATCATGCAGCAGAAGCCGAACTAAAGAATAAGAAGGATCTTAACGACCTGCTACTGGACTGGTTTATCAGCGTGGTCATAGTCGGCAGAACTCCGACCAGTCACCAGAGGTCCCCAGAAGTGCTTCAAGCTCTACAACCTCCGACCAGTCTCAAATCTCTCAGCCTCTACTATTATCCAGGTGAATCACTTCCAAGCTGGTTTCAGGCACAAAACTTGCCAAACTTAAGATCACTTACATTTGAATATTGTCATGCGCTAGACAACAACAATGGCAGCTTTGGTACTTTCTCGTCCATGACAGACCTAACCATTTTTGGGCGCAACAATTTAACCCTCGACCAATTTGAACATATGCCTGCCATCAAGAAAATAGTTATTTTTGAAAGCGGAAGGCTAGTATCACTACCAACTGCAAGGTTTGGAGATTGCCTTGAAGACCTGTCGGTGAATGGTTGTCCAAATTTCTCCCAGCCCGGTGAAAGTTTCGCGAGGTTTCGTTTCCTGAAGAAACTGGCGTTTTGGAACTGTCCAAGTCTCAACTGTCCAAGGGGATTTGCATTACCACCATCTCTCAAAATCCTCTACTTAAGGGATTGTGGGGATATCTCTGCCTGGTTTCCATCCTGCCTGGAGAACCTCACCTCCCTCGCGGTACTGCACTTGCGTTCATGTGTGGGCTTAGAGTCCATTCCAGGCCACCTGTGGAGCAGTAATCTTGCATCACTCCGGGATTTGATTATTACGGATTGTCCAGACCTTGTTGACATTGGTGGAGCAAACGCAATTGCAAATATATTATGGGGGTGCATAAAGGGCTGTCCAAAGTTGAAGGAACCACTGCAGCCTGTGCAGATAGGAGGGATTGCAGGGTGAATGAGACTTTTACCAAATGGTATGTGTGTTAATACTAGTTTCTCTTCTAGTTTTTATTCTGATTTTCTCAAAAACTTCTGATATACTAGAAAACACTTACGTACAGGGGCGGACCCAGGAAGAAATTATAGGTGGGGCAGGTTTAAAGTAGTATTAAAACGTCAAAAAGAATGTAATGTACGTAACAACAATAGTACTATTAAAGAAACATACATAAAGAAACAATTCAGTTCTAAGTTAGATTCAGTTCTAAGCAAAAAGCACAGAACTTCTAACTTCAAATGCTAATCCACATCCAACAAATGCTTTCATGATCAACTTCGTCCTGTGCTAAGAGTAATAAAAAAAATAAACTTGATTGTTCATGATCAACTTTGTTTTTTTTGTAACTTCTAGCACAGGACGAATTTGATCATGAAATTTTATATGTAGATGGGGTAAGCTGAGATGTACATCCATGATTTTTTTTAGAATTTTTTAAAACTTTTGTTAGTTGAGTTGCACCAAACATTTATTTACACTAGATATTTTTCCTATGCAGTATATACAACATACCTTGATCTTGTAAATTGTAAGTGGGGCAGCAGCCCAAGCTGCCCCACCGTTGGGTCCGCCCCTGCTTACGTATACGCACGTACTGTAAAATTGTACTTCTTGCTTTAAAGCGCTGTCATAAAAGCACGTTCGACGACTTCTTGATGACCTCATTCCGTATAGTACCGTGACATCTTAATCTTTCTTTTTTCCTAAAGCCTGCTGTTTACAGTAATTCCAAATAGTTCAACTAACCCAAAAAAAATCTTGCCAATAATATAGATGTCCAAGTGCTGCCGTAACGTATGGAGTAATTTGGAACTATCCTTTATTTGTATGATGTACACTGAATTCTTATTCTCATTGCAGCTTGTAGTTTATAGTCTCATTTTCTGGGGAAAAAGCTTTTTACCAAGTGTGCTTTACTAACCAATGTTTTTGTTTTCAATGGAAGTTCGAGGATCGAAACCGGCGAGGGATATAACATTACCGTGTAGCTCCCCATGGAAGATTACTCCAATTTTATTACACCAACCCTTCCCTCTTTAATCCATATTTATGCTCGAAGCATTACCATTCCTTGTTCCCACAGAAGGTGACTTCTTGTTTCAAATACTTAAGCATACATAATGTCGTACTGTATTTCATGGGAGTTCCTCCCCAATGCGTCATACTCCTATTGTACCTTCTATGTCAAATAAGCGGGGGTAAAACATGCATGCTATTGTACCTTCTATGTCGTAATGTATTAAATGGGAGTTGACTTGTCCTCCCCAATGCGTTATACTCCTATTGTACCTTCTATGTCAAATAAGCGGGGGTAAAACGTGCATACTGCTATTGTACCTTCTATGTTGTATGTATGTATGTATGCCATTTGCTTTTGCTCAATCGATTTTATTACAATGTTAACCGGAATACCCTACTGTGAGATGTTTCCAGATGTTCTCCTTGAAAGTCTATAGTAGTTTAATTTCTTCACAGGAAGTGGTTTAGTTTCTTCAGTATATCATGTAACAGAAGTGACTTCTGAATAAATTGTTCTCCACAAGCAACTACTAAATACTCTCTCCGGTCACAAATAATTGTCGTTCCGGACATCGACAGTTTTGACAACTAATTTCTATTATAATATATTTCTAAAATCCAATAAAATATAATATTATGAAAGTATTTTTAAGACAAATCTACACATGATTTTCATGTATCCAATTTAAATATTTTAAAAAATATTAATAGTCAAAGTTTCCAAAGCTTGACTACACGTGTCCAAAATGACAACTATTTGTGACCGGATGGAGTAGCATGCGTGTTACAGATAACAATACATTCATGTACCGATAGTTCAATTAATTTGTTTTTAAAAAATAAACATGGATGTCAGCAACATACAGTGCCAATCAAACACAACATAATAACATATAGACAAGTTTATCTCAGAGCAAATAATCAAGTAGTATATTAAATAGGAACTGGAGATCTAATGGTGCATTACACAATTCTGCAGGGGTGCAAGAAAAGCCATCAAAAGCGCAGAAAATGGGGTGTTTAGAAATCAGAACGACCAAAAGTGAAGTTAGCATTTAAAAGCATTTCGAAATAATCGTTTGGAACAGATCGATCAAACTGAGAATGTTACGTGGTTATTACAGTCCAAACATCGAGTTCAAATATGGCAAACAAGAAAGCAGTCATGGAACGTCTCAATTTTTTCAGTTCTTAATCTAAGGAATCCCAAAGGGACACTTCATCCAAATTACTCCTAAACATGTGTCACATGTAGGCATAGTAATAGTGGTCACAATTCATACACGTGGAGCAGCACCGTTGAACTATAGCACTTAGCTTTCTAGTATAAGGATTAGTTGTTTGTTATCTTATTAGTTAGTTAGGCAAATTCTCGATAATGAATAAGATGCATAGTTGAGAATAGCAAAAATATCTCTCCACGAATTCACAATTATAGCATATAATTAGTTCATTCATATCTTTTGTTTTGTAGTTTCCTAAATATTCCCAACAAAAAATATGTAACAAGCTGCATGACTACAGGATATGCTTGTACAAGTACATATTGTACATCACTGTGTGACCCCTCTACTGCTTAAAAGAGAACACACCTTTCTGGTTAGCAATTTATATCCTCAACCAAATTCCTACCTCTGTTGGGTAATTGGGTTGGCACTAAAACATAATCCTAGGAGAAGGTATAAAGATTAATGTAATCCTTAAGTTAACACAATAATGTAACCAATGGAACAACAAATGTCTACTACACTTTGTAGTGAACAGAAGGACCTTCCTTCATTTAGTTCCCAAGTCTGATGCTCCCGTTCCCCAAACTATATGTAATAGCAGCACATCTTATACATGGGACACAAAATGATGTGTAGCAGCACATTTTATAGTAATCACTGATCACAATAAGATGCTTGGTACAGTGAACTAAATAAAAATAGAGCAGAACAAATCAACAGGCACACAGAACAATAATTTTGACATATGTTCATCGAACATCCCATAAGCTTGTCCCACAGGGCATGCATGGGTGTCCTCCACCTCAAGATTACAAGCGTGCAAAATGAAGTGGATTGCATCAAGAAGTTGCTAATGAAAGTTCTATAGAGTATTCATTTAATCCAGTCAATAAAAATGAGTGCACAAAGACAATATGTTTGTTAAAGCATGCTATATTTTTCATCTAATCTAATCATCAAATAAGAGTGTGGAAAAACCAAATGAGCAGTTGAAAAGAGCACCAAAGCAAAATCCCCTCATCACAGATGCTGCTAGCCTGCTAATAGTACAAAGTACAGACCAGATTATTCCAATATACTTCTCCATGAACACACGGAACACACACATGTCCACACGAGGAAAACACACATTCGGTCAAACAAACAGTAACAAGACAAGCAATATAAGCATCAGGCAAACATTAGTAGATTCCTTAGGTGTTATGTAAAACATGGAAGACATGGACAGACACTTTTATAAAGGCCAAGCATCACATGCAAATTGCTCCCTGTTATTAATCTCCCAAGCGTAAACTTAGAAATTGCAACCATATATAGATTATTCCAATCTACATGTACACAATTGCAACCAAAAAAAAAACACACACACACACACACTCACTCAGATGCGCACAAGATGTTTGATGAAACGAGCAGTTGTCAATAAGGTTTTTGTAATCACCCAATATACACTTTGCTAACGGGAAAAGATGAATTGAGTGGTAATCTGCACAAATACCCGCAATTCCTACATTTGGGCGAGAGATTTGATCGTTAGGTAATCAGATACACCCACGCACGCAAGGTGTTCGACGAAAAGAAAAGCAACTAGAGGCCAAAAAAGGCGCACCTTGATGCCCGGGAATGACATGCCGAGCTCCTCCTCGGGGATGACAACGGGCCACTTCTCCCCACGGTCGCGGAACATCTGCTCGGTCTCTACGAGGCGGCCGCGGGCAAGGATCTTGTCGCGGATGCCCCGCGTGGTGGCGCCGTCGGCGGCAACAAAGGACTCCTCGACGCCGTTGAAGTATGTGACGAGGACGCCGCTGCCGCCTTCCGCGGGTCCAGTGGGCTGTACTCCACCACCACCTTGGACAGGAACTTGAGCATCTCTTCTCGCCGCCTCTGCATTCTTCTTCAGTCCTCCCTCACTCGCCGCCGCCGCTTCGCTTCCCGAAGATTTCGTGGTGTCGTGAGGCTTCGGGCTTGTTGGCTGTAGAGCATTTTGGGTTGGGACTGGTTCGGTTGGGCTCTGGTTAGGGGCATACAAAGTGTTGGCTATTGCTAACTGGAATAAGGATGCTCTCCAGGTTTTCAATAAATATCGTCATCATCACTGGGCAAAAAACTTTCACGTTGCTGCGCGAATCTTTAGAAGCCATGTGCCATTTGAACATTCTTGTTTTTTTATATTAATAACTTGATTGATATATATGATTGTGAGTTCTCTGTCTGTCAGTTGACAATGACTAGTTCATACATTTTGAGATTTTGGCATTCTAGTTAGGCGAATGTGTGTTGCAGTCAAGCTTAAAATAAATCATATTAGCACAAAGGCACAACAATATATTGTAATTTGGTGCAGAGTCATGTTGTTAAATACTTAGAAACAAGTCAGTTTGTAGAGTTTTTTATTAGAGTACAATTAAGGACTCCCACACACGTCCTAACTCACACAAGTGGGTGTGTCAACTTGAATGCACCTAATTAGAGCAGAGGTCTATGCCTCAAGCAGCATGAACACATGCTTTAATCACTGAACGTATTCAATGGTACATGTACTCTTCCTGTCAACAAACTAGCCTAGAGGAAAAGTAGGAAATGTTTTATTCCATCCTTAGATCGAACTTGGGATAGGTGGATTTGTAACACCCGAACCCATCACTAAGCTGCGGCTTTGCCAAATTTTTTATTAGAGTTTTTCTGTTGGAGAGTTCGAATCCCAAGTTTGGCATTGAGTTTAGTGTTTTGCCAAACTTCCAAAACGGTCCACCTTGTCAGTTGGTCTTAACTCTTAAGTGGAGGTGAGGTAGGATGGCAGAATTACCATCAACACCAACTAATTCTTTTATGGGAGTGTGTGTCTATATATATATATATATATATATATATATATATATATATATATATATATATATATATATATATATATATATAAAGATAGATGCAATGGAACACAACAGATGTATAAATAGATCAACGAAAACGCAGGCAAATAATACCATAACATACGCAATTAATATTTATTATTCATTTGTCAAACAGGGTAATCAAATGCTTGAGTGAAAATTACCACTGTTCTGATCACTCAACGACTTAACGCCAAGCAAACACAATCCATAAAGCACAACCTGAATTAAGGTTTTCTGAAAGCATAAAAGTTATAGATGCTACTAATCGAAGTGTACATCATAGAACTGTCCAGAGCGACTTGAATCTGATAAGAAATTTATTGAGATGTTCATATAACTTCTGTCTGTAAGAACTTCCATCTTTTTTCAGGTTTCCACCGTGCAATCAATCCTGATGTAATCATTTTACAGAACCTTATCTCATTCGGGGAATAGCTTGTTAGCGATCGGTCTCATATTTCATCAATACTGCCTGAAAAAAGGGCGATTTGATAAAAAAGAAGCATCCAAAAACGTACTCAAGCCAAAAGTTGGCACCTTCAAAGAATTCACTGGAGACTTACCTCTCATGCCATAGTTCTTTGCTTAGATTTCACTGGCGGTTTCGTAATACTCTTGTCCACACAGTGCCGAGCCATTTCCTGGTGCCAGCATTCCTGTAAAGAAAGAACAGCAACTCACATACCGATCTAAACATCAAAGAGCACATATGCGCATGCAGCATGCTTATGAAGAACCATACCGACAGCAACTCACATACCGATAGCAAACACATACCGATAGTACTGGCAGACGTGTGCGTGTGCAGGTATGAGCTAGCACAGTAGCGTGAGCAGTTGAGCGATTCGGCTTCGAAGGAGCTTTTCAAAAGTAGAGGTGCCCTTTGCGAAATCTTTCAGCAAACGCAAGTAAAACCATCAAATCCTGGTAATGACAGTGGTATAAAATAACCAAAGTAGAGTCAAGGGTGATATTTTTTTCTTAGTTAATTCTCCAGGTAGTAGTAAGACCCCGCAGCTTTCTGCTCAGTGTCCTTTGTAGAGCCTAGTTTGTTAATACGAGGCCTGTAGGTTGTCGGATCCGTTCTAAATGTGACATCTAGATGCTGCACCAAAATGAGATTAAGTGTGTCAAAAACTTTCCATTAAAATGCCTATAGAACCATAAAAAATATTCAGTACTGATCATTTCACTCTCTGAAACAAAAACTTCCAATGGTCTAACTCTGTCAGGTTATTCGAATTTCTCAGAATATGTTGCATATGTCAGAAAATCATTGCTTTGAAAATTTCAAGACATGCTATACCGTCACTGGAGCTATGGGAGGGAAAAAGATGGGTATTTTGAACTTACTGACAGGGTTCAAAATTTCGTTTGAAGGAAAAATTCGGCAACCTCCGAAATCCGAAATTTCGGACGAAATTTCGTTTTTTCGGACGGAGGACATTCAAAATTCAAAATTCAAATCCGGTTTGTTCCGGGCCGAAATTTCCTAAATTTCGGTGAAAATACCCGAAATTTCGGCTAAATTTTCCGAAATTTCGGCGAAATTTCCCGAAATTTTGGTCGAAATGAACTGACTGGAAATTAGTTCAAACGATGTCGAAAAATTTTGAAATTTTTTTTGTAGGTTCCTGATACATTAGAGATGTTCTCATAAAATTTTCAGAAGATTATCAGTGCTGTGGATTTTTAAAAAATTCAAACATTGGTACTGTCCCGATGAAACGTTGATCGGCAAGTTTGAACCGGATGAAAAATAGTACAAACTATGTTATAAAATTTTGAAATTTTTTGTGGAGATTTCTGACACACTTATGATATTTCAGTAAAAATTTCAGATGATGATCAAATGTGAGCAATTTTTAAAAATTCAAACATTGATACTGTCTTGGTAAAGCCCTGAGCGGCAAGTTTCATTCGAATGAAAATTAAAACAAACGCGCTTGTAAAATTTTGAAAATTTTTATGTATGGTTGTGACACATCCATAATATTATCATAAAATTTTCATGTGATGATCAAGTGTCATGAATTTTTAAAAATTCCAACAGTAGTATTATCCTGTTAATACAACAAATTAAGTTTAGTGCTTACTGTATTCATAGATTTTATTGAGCAAACAAATAAGGTTGAAATTTTTTGAAAATTTTGTAGAATGGTACTTAGGAAGATATTAATATTTCATAAAATTTTTAGAAGATGATCACACTCGAGAAAATTTACAAAAATCTAACAAGTTTACTGTCCCAATTATGTCCATTCTGTTTTTGATTTTTTAAAGATAACAAATGATGTTAAATTATTTTAAAACTTTTTTTCTATGATCCCAAACAACAAAGGATAGTACCATAATTTTTTTAGACGATCATCAGGCTTGTAAATTTTTTTAAAAATCTGACAATGTTTCTGCCCAAATTTTAAAAAATCTCAAAAAATTAGTTTTTCATCAAATTTTCATGGAACAAGACTTTCTTAAGGGTTATTGGACCCATTCCGTTCAAATCCGGCCAAAAATTTTGAAAATCCGGACTCCAAACCCGAAATTTCCGAAATTTTTTCGAAATTATCAGTAGCAGTTATTGTAGCAAATCAAATTTTTAAATTTTGAACTCGCCGATATATAAATTGGGGCGAAACCGAAAGTTGATAAATTTCACGAAATTCGCGAAAATTCAACCATGCTTATCGATTAAAACGGGTTCATTCCAGATGCCGGGGTTCGTGCATTTGCAAGATACCAACAGAAGGTTTCCTCAAAACAACAACCTTGTCAAGAAAGTAGGTCGCCATGATGAAATCATGCTCGACAACAAAGGCATTTTCTTTTCGTGAAGGATAAATCTTTTATGACGCTTGTTTGCAAGAAGATGTCGCTTCTCAATCAAGATGGGCACTTGGTTCATCTATGAGGTAAATATCGCCAGGCCGCAAACGAAAAAAAGAGAGGCCTTGGTAAGTCTATTACTTAACTAAGCGTGCATTAGATGACCAATAAAACATGTACTGAAATATATAAGTATGTAACTACTCAATACACAGTTCATTAATACACCATACTCCTTAAGCATCTATTTTTGAAAGGACCGATATATCGCCTAGAGGGGGGGTGAATAGGCGTTATTTCAAATTTAAATGCGCAACGGAAATTTACTATTCGGATAGTCCGAAAATACCTTCGGACTGTCCGAGTGGTTCAGATAGTCCGAATGTCTTTTTGGATACTCCGAACTGCTCTTCGCAAGAAAACCCTAAAAAGTAGATCTGAGTTATTTGAGAGGCTAGATTACTACCAAATAAAGTTTCTAAGCTAGGGCAACTTCCAGATTATGAGATCCACCCAATATCTATTGCATGAAGCTACCAAACCCTTGAATCCCCAAAAGATTAAGCTAAGCACAAACGGGGACAAGAGTAAAACTTACAACCAAGAGAGATGCAGCGATTTTTCTCCGAGGTTCGGATCCTTGAGGATCCACGCTCCGCTGAGGCGGCACAAAGCCGGGTCTCTTTCAACCCTAATCCTCTAGGTGTTGCACCAAGCACCCACCTACTTTTCTTTGAATCCTTCCCATGAGGTAGATTCAACCTTCACAAACTTCCGTGGCGGCCCCACACGAGCTTGGGGGCTCACCAAGCAACTCCTAGCCGCCTAGGAGTCCTCAACCTCCAAGAGTAAAAGATCCGGCAAGAGATTCGCTTGAAGATGAACCAAGTGCTCAAGATGAATCACAACCTCTAGAGCCTTCAAACTCTCAACTAGATTTCCCCCAAAAGATTTGCTAATCAAGAGATCAAGAGGGAAGAACACTAGAGCTCAAGAGTGAGAGGGAGCACAGCTCAAAATGAAATGAATGCACTTGTTGGTTGGTAGGTGGGAGTTGGGGAGGTATTTAAAGCCCCCCAAAACTAGCCGTTTTTCACTTCAGCCCGACACTGTTCGGATAGTCCGAACCAATAGAACTAAGGCAATGGAACACTCAGTTCGGACAGTCCGAACGTCCCTTCGGATAGTCCGAACCTAATTAGAACTAGGGCAACAGAACACACTGTTCGGACAGTCCGAACCATACTTCGGATAGTCCGAACCAATAAGACTTAGCCCTAACCGAGAGGGGTCGTTCGGATACTCCGAATCAGTGTTCGGACATTCCGAACCAAATAGAACTGGACCAACAGAGAGGGTCAGCTCGGATACTCCGAACTGAGGTTCGGACATTCCGAACTGGATTTTGCTAGAGCAACCGAGGGGTCCAGCTCGGACATTCCGAACAAATGTTCGGATACTCCGAACTAATTTGAACACTTTGCCCCTAGGACTTCACACATTTACCCATACTTAGACTAGGATTCATCTTTGAGCACATTCGATCATTCCAAAGCTATTTCTTGCCCTATCCCTCTTTATAGGACGGCCGTCCTTAAACTCAAATAAAATTAAAAGTACATACGCAGTCGTTGAGTTTAGTCGACGCCTTTTCTTCTTCAAATTGAGGGATCTCTTTTCTTAAGCGACTTTTCCATGAGCGTATCTATCTGTTCACCATACTCAAAACACTCATTAGTCACTTAATCTTGTTGTCATTAATCACCAAAATCATTAAGGGGCCTAGATGCACTTTCAATCTCCCCCTTTTTGGTGAATTGATGACAACACGATTAGATTTATGATTAAAATTGGAAAGAGAGTATTTGGAAAACCAAATACACGGAGAAGCTCCCCCTAAATGTGTGCATTGAAATAATTTTGGTGGTGGAATGTCAAATGCACATATTTACGGAAAGATTTTGCGAGAGCTCCCCCTAAATTTCTGCTTTCGAGAGAGTATATAACAAGACATATAGCAGATAAATTGCATAAATGGATATGACATGATATCACACAAATGCATTGCTAAAGAGAAATGTAATTGAGCTATTAAATTCAAACATCCAACAATTAAATCCAAACAACCAACAAGTATACGCAGCAAAGGTTTAACTAAACAACCAACCAAGCAAAAGCGAAAGATAAAACTAATCTCCTCACTCCCCCTTTGGCATCAAGGCACCAAAAGGGTCACTCCTCACTGCCATCATCGCTGCCGCCGCTATCGCTTCCGAGCCAAGACGAATCGAGAGTCGCCTCATCGTCACCGATGGCGCCAAGTGGCGGAAGGTCAAGAGCCGCCGGTCGCCGAATCAACACCGCAGACCGACTCGACTCGGACTCCTCGTAACACGACAAGTTTAGCTTTCCTTGATCACATTGAGTCGACAATGAGTGTCGGTGATCTTCTCATTCATCTGACGGATCTTCCTGTGGTTCTTGATCCCAAGGCAGAAAATTACACGAAGCATGTTCTTTATGGAGCCGCTTGGGGAGGAAGGATCACCTGAAGCTGGCCTCGCTGAAGTGGCACCTGACCTGGTAGAGGGCGCTGAAGGAGGAGGGACTGGCTGAACAGGAGGAGGTGGAGCCTTGATCACACGGACACGGTACGGCACATGCTCCACATCCTTAGCAAACCACAAGCCTGAGATACTCTCAACCATACACATCACATATGGAGCGAATCCACAACTGCTACGCGGGCTGATTGAGTTGAGGCGTATCTCTTGCCAAATAAAGTCAAACACATCAAATGGCCTAGAACCCTCACCAATCCGCAAAAGCAGGTTCCTAGAGTAGGAACTGATGTTGGTGGCGTCTCCCTCCTTGGGCCACAGAGTCTTCCTCAGCAACTTGTACATGATAGCATAGAATGGCTTCAAACCTTTTGTGGTGCCCAACTTGAAGTTCTGAGATTCATCATACAGAGGTGTCAAATCATTGATATCGAAGAGTCAAAACATGAAGCTTGTCCAAGTTCTCCCAAATTTCTGTTGAATCCAATGCAACAAGAACCGAGCCTTGGTCACGTAATAGTATGACCCATCAACCATGAACCACATGGTGCACTCAGCATCGGTGTCGACATACAGGGTCGCATAGAACTGTGCCACAACTTCATTGTTCCATTTGCACCTGAAGGACATGATCTCTCTCAGATTGTGACGCTCACAAGCAGCAATCACCTCATTGAATACTGTGTCCTCCTGCTGTGCCATATAGTCCCAATCGATGTATTGCATTAAAGCTACTGGGTTCTTCTTCTCGGCGATAACAGAATCATAAAAGTCCTGCTGAAAATGATTCCAAAATCTCTTGTCCACATAGTCTTCTTGCAAATACAGCAGCGGATCCTGACTCCTGTGCTGACGGACCTCTTTGCCTCTTCCTTGCCCAACACAGTAGTCGACCTTCTTCTTTGGAGTCACACCCATTGGAGTAGCACGACGGGCAGGGTGAATCTCCAATGGTCCAATCAACAAGACCTTCCTGCCTGAAGCCGCACACTTGGCTGCCCTCAACCTAGGCATAGCAGCCCTAGGATCCTCAAAGACCACCGCCTGCCCCGACCTCATCTCCTTGATCACCACCACCCTGACTTGGAGCACCCTTATGAGATGTCTTCTTCCTCTTGCGAATGACTTGGCGCTTCTGCCTCCCGGCTGACTGAGCGAGAGGAGACTCCGGAGGGGAATCCTGAGGAGGATCAGCGGGGGCCGCCGAGGAGCCACCGACGGGAAGATCATGCCTAGCCTTCTTCGAGCGAGCCGCATCGATGTCCGACATGCCAGAATGGGGATTGCCACCTTGAGAAGGATCCATCTAAAGGTATACAAGGGTTGAAGCAAGATTAGACACTAATTATAACCTAGATGAACAATAAAGAGTTGAAATGAAGTCACATTCTTCGGATAGTCCGAAGGTTTCTTCGGATAGTCCGAAGTTTTCATTCGGATAGTCCGAACCTCTTCGGACATTCCGAATGGAAACTCGGACATTCCGAGGTGACAGTTCACAAACCCTAAATTTTCAATCTAGGTGATAATTCAACAAATTTAAGATCTAATCATAGGATGACTATCCTAGCAAGGTCTAGGATGGTCTAGAGTCCAAGGGTTCTCAAGATAAATATGAAAATAACCGACATTAGGAGAGGTTTGAACCAACCTTTTGAAGAATAGAAACCGGGAATCCAAGGCAAATCCGGAGCACAAGGATGATGGAGGTGAACCCTTGCCCTTGAAAAGGTCTTGAAGCCCTCAAATCGCAAAATCTCCGCCAAAACCCTAGATCCAAGTGCTAGGGCGGAGTAGAGGAGAGAGAAACCAAAATATGAAGTGAGGGAAGAAAGGAGGAGAGAGAGGGTCAAGGCTTAAAAGCCCGAGGCCCCACTTTCGGACAATCCAACTTAAGTTCGATAGTCGAACCATTCGGATAGTCCGAATGGAATTTCGATATCCAACTGTTTTCTCAGGATGGCATGAAACTAAAGGCAGGAATGACTCCGGAGCGAGAAATAGATGAGAGGACCTAAAGAGTCAAGTCATCAAGTGATCAGCAAGCCATGCAACAATTCAAACCATGATCACAGGATGATTGACAGGATTCGAAGATCAAAAACCAACAAACACAATAAGATAAGGGAAATAAAGAGAATAAGATTTTCTAAGACATTTTTCAATCACCAATCAACGTGAGCATATTTTAAGCCAAATTGCGAGAGTCTAGAATATTTAGTCCACTCCTCAAATCACAAAACCTCTTCTCATCAAGTGGCTTGGTAAATATATCGGCTAATTGGTCAATTGTGCTCACATGTTGAATTTCAATGTCGCCTTTGGTGGAATGGTCTCTTAGGAAATGATGGCGGATATCGATATGCTTTGTACGGAGTGTTGGACTGGGTTGTTGGCAATTTTATGGCACTCTCATTGTCACACAAAAGTGGCACATGGTTATAGGTCGTGCCATAATCATTTAGAGTTTGTCTCATCCAAAGCAATTCGCACAACAACTCCCTGGCTATATATTCGGCTTTCGGTGGGGATGTGGCTACGGAATTTTGCTTTTAGAGGACCAAGAGACAAGTGATCTACCTAAGAATTGACAAGTTCCCGAGGTACTCTTCCTATCCACCTTACATCCGCATAATCCGCATCGAATAGCCAACCAACTCAAAAGATGAACCTTTAGGATACCAAAGCCCAAAATGAGGAGTGTGCACTAAATATCTCAAGATTCTCTTTACGCCACCATGTGACACTCTTTAGGAGCGGCTTGAAACCGTGCACACATGCACACACTAGCATAATATCGGGCCTAGATGCACAAAGATAAAGTAGAGAACCGATCATCGAGCGATATACCTTTTGGACGACCGGTTTACCTTCTTTGTCGAGGTCTAGATGCCCGTTGGCTTGCATTGGCGTCTTGATTGGCTTGGCGTTTTCCATACCGAACTTCTTGAGCATGTCCTTGATGTACTTTGTTTGGCATATGAAGGTTCCTTCCTTAAGTTGCTTGACTTGAAAACCGAGAAAGAACTTCAACTCGCCCATCATGGACATCTCAAATCTCTTAGTCATGATCCTGCTAAATTCCTTGCACAAGTGTTCATTAGTAGATCCGAAGATGATGTCATCAACATATATTTGACATACAAACAAATCATTATCAATATGTTTAGTAAAGAGAGTGGGGTCGGCCTTTCCGACTACAAAACCTTGACTGAGAAGGAAGTCGCGAAGACACTCGAACCATGCTCTTGGTGCTTGCTTGAGCCCATAGAGAGCCTTGTGTAGGAAGTAGACGTGATCCGGATGGTTCGGGTCTTCGAAGCTGGGTGGTTGCTCAACGTAGACCATTTCGGAAAGTGGTCCATTTAAGAAGGCGCTTTTCACGCCCATTTGATACAACTTAAAATCATGGTGAGTAGCAAAGGCAAGTAATATTCTAATAGATTCAAGCCTAGCTACGGAGCATATGTTTCATCGAAATCCAAACCTTCGACGGCGTGAAGCCTTGAGCAACTAACCGGCTTTATTTCTCGTCACTATTCCGTTCTCATCTTGCTTGTTCCGAAAAACCCACTTGGTTCCAATCACATTTTGCTTGGGCCTTTCGACAAGCTTCCAGACTTGGTTCCGCTCGGGTTATTCAACTCCTCTTGCATGGCCATCACCCATCCGGATCTTGAGCGCTTCATCTACCTTAAGCGGTTCAAGAGAAGACACAAAGGAGTAAAATTCACAAAAATTAGCGACACGAGATCTAGTAGATACTCCCTTGTTAATGTCTCCCAGTATGTTGTCGACCGGGTGATCTCTTTGTACACTCTGATGGACTCTTGGATGAGGTACAGATTATGTTGGTTCTTTGGATGGGACCTCATCGCCTTGAGTGGCATTCGAGCCGCCTTGAGCTCGCATTGAAGACGAAGGAGTATCATCCGAGCGCCCATCGTCGCGTCATGAACTCCTTGAGTTGAAGCGCTTGGCATTACATCTTCCTCAAGTGGCCTTACTTCTCCAATTGCTAGTTTCTTGATTGCGTCGCACGGGGGTTCTTCCCTGTCAATCACAACACGATCAACTTGTTCTACCCGAGAACCGTTAGTTTCATCAAATGTCACATCACGCGAAATTTCAACCACACGGTGGTGTTGTTGAAAACTTCGGTATGCATAGGCATTTGATCCATATCCAAGTAAGAAACCTTCATCTACTTTAGGAGCAAATTTAGACGACTTAGTTTTCTTGTTGAGGATGTAGCATTTGCTCCTCAAGACTCGTAAATAGGATACATTGGGTTTCTTCCTAAGTAGCTCGACGCCGCCTTTTTTCAACAACTTGTGGAGATATAGCCGGTTGGAGCCGTGGCACGCGGTGTTGACTGGCCTCCGCCTGAGAATATGTCGGAGACCTTGTATTAAATCAAGCATCGTCGCGCCATCTCGATGAGAGTTCGATTCTTCCTCTCGCCACCCCATTCTCGTTGAGGAGAATAAGGAGCCGAGAACTCGTGTTTGATGCCTTCTTCATCGAGATACTCCTCAACACGGTATTCTTGAATTCGGTGCCGTTGTCCTCAATTCTCTTGATCTTCACTTCAACTCATTTTGAGCCCTTCTCATGAATTTCTTCAAGCTTCCTTGGGCTTCGCTTTTGTCATGCAAGAAAAACACCCAAGTAAAGCGAGAAAATCATCAACAATAACTAAACCATACTTGTTTCCACCAATGCTTATGTAGGCGATCGGGCGAACAAGTCCATGTGTAGCATCTCCAAGGGTCTCGAGGTGGTCATCACATTCTTTGCGGGATGAGTAGCTCCAACTTGCTTCCCCGCTTGACACGCCGCTACACACCCTATCTTTCTCAAAGACAATATTCGTTAGCCCAAAGATGTGATTGCCCTTTATGAGTTTGTGAAGGTTCTCATACCAACATGGGCAAGCGGCGATGCCATAGCCAACCCATGCTAGACTTAGCCATTAAACACGTTTCAAGGTTCACTCTATCCGTATTGAAGTCGATGAGATAGAGATTTCCCTTTAAACGACCTTAACGCTATTGAACCATCATCCCTCTTAATGACATCCACACCCTTATCACTAAATACACAATTGTAGCCCGCTTCACATAATTGCGCAACGGACAACAAATTGTAGTTTAGTGATTCAACGAGCAAAACATTATTTATATGAAAATCATTGGTAATTAGGATTTTACCTAAACCTACCACTTCACCTTTTCCATTATCGCCAAAAATGATGCTTTCACTATTCGATCCATTAGCCTCCAAATGTGCGAACATCACCCTTTCTCCGGTCATATGGTGCGTACATCCGCTATCCAAAATCCAACTTGATCCACCGGAGATGTAGGCCTATAAAATGAAATTTAGTTTTTGCTCTTTGGTACCCAGACTTGTTTAGGTCCACGCACGTTAGTAACAAGTGATTTGGGAACCCAAATAGATCGCACATTAGATGAATCTTTGGGTCTACCCCCAATAGGACATGCAACTACACGACCATGGTTAGTTGTCTTAAGTACATATGAGGCAAAGAAAGTAGAATGAGTTTTGTACTTAGAGTTTTCCTTGCTCTTAACAAATTGGATGGGCTTGGTCAACGGAGCAATCACAATATTACTCTTTTTCCCTTTGGGAGGAGTATATCCAAGCCCATACTTCATAGTATTACCTTGACGCTTACCTAGGAACTCCTCTAGTCCCTTACTTGCCTTGTAGGACTTTTGAAGTCCATCTTGAAGCAATCCTTGAGCTTCTCATTCTCATATGCTAATACTTGCAATGTCTCAAGGTTAGTGGCACAAGTATTAACATCTATATTGAAGCATCTAGCACAACCATTGCTAGTAGAGGGTGAAAAAGAATTAGAACTAATAGATGAGGTAATCGGAGGGCTATTCTTGAGATCAACAAGCTTCAACTCAAGAGCCTTGCAAGCATCTTTCGACTTCGCAAGTTCCTCTTCGAGTGAAGCGTAGGTGATCTCAAGACTAGTCACCTCGGATTTTGTTACATTTAAGTTCTTAACCAATTCCTCATTCTTCTCTCTTTCAAAAGATAAGCTCTTCTCTAGCTCACGATTTTTCTCCTTTTCGAGGATGAGTAAATCCTCTTGAGCCTCAAGAGTAGCTTCCTTTTGTTCAACAACTTCCTCTAATTTTTCAATGTCTTTTAAGAGCAAGTTTAATTTGTGAATGTCGAAATTCTTCATGGATTTAAGCACAGTGTTAATATCATCATCATCACTATCACTATCGTGCTCATCTAGACATTCATTAGCAATGGAGGGAGTAGAGTCTTTTGATGATACCTTGTGCCCCTTTGCCATAAGGCACATCGGAGTGTTGTCGTCGTCATCGCTCAAGTTGTCGAAGAGGCTCTTCGACGTTGTTGAGGTGGTAGGCACGGCGATGGCGACGGAGGCAATTCCTCCTTCCTCATCGGAATTTGACTCGGAGTCAGAGTCGGAGTTGGAGTCGGTGTCGGAGTTCCACTCCTTTCCAATGTAGACACGACCTTTGCCCTTGTACTTCTTGCTCTTCTCCTTGTCCTTGCCCGGTACTTTTCCTTCTTGTACGGCTTCTCATCTTTACTTTCCTTATGCGGGCACTCGGCAATGAAATGGCCGGTTTCGCCGCATTCATAGCATCTTCTTGTGGAGTGTCTCCCCTTTGATTTTCTTCCATATTTCTTTGATTGACCTTCTTGTTTGAAATTCTTCTTCTTGAAGAACTTGTTAAACCTTCGCACAAATAGGGCCATATCTTCGTTTGTCAACGGACCACTAGACTCTTCGTCTTCACTTGCGCTTTCTTCGGCTTGGCGCATAACTTTGACGGCCTTTAGAGCAATGCCCTTTTTCTTCCCGGACTTGAGTTCTTCCACAACCTCAGCTTCCTTTACCATCATCTCGTCCATCATGAGCCGGCCAATGACATCATGGGGTGTTAAAGTGTCGAAGTTGGGCCGGTCTCGGATCAACTGAACAAGGTTGCGGTTGGTAGGAGTGATCACCCGAAGTATAATCTTCACCACGGCCTTGTTAGAAAGATCGGTGCACCCAAGACCCTTGGCTTGGTTAACAAGCACCATCAAGCGGTCAAACATTTTGGTGTAGGATTCTCCTTCTTCAAGAGTGAACCGGCTTAGCTCACCAATAATGAGCTCTATCTTTGATTCTCGAACACTCGAAACTCCTTCATGACTGACCATGAGCCTGTCCCAAATAGCTTTTGCTTCTTCAAGACCATCGACTCGATTAAACTCGGAATCACTTAGAGCATTAAACAAGGCATTGACGGCCAAGTCATTGAAGTGTTGATCTTTGTCTTCTAAGAGAGTAAGGTTGTCCGGATCAACGGGCTTGAAACCTGTTTGCACAATCTTCCAAATAGAAGGGTGAAGCGATCTCAAGTGCATCTTCATCTTATGTTTCCATGCCGCATAGTGAGTGCCGTCGAAATGAGGCGCTCGACCGGAGGGCACGGAGACATATGAGGAAGAGCTTGAGACACCGAGGGAACGATAATCATATGGAATTGCAACCCCAATACCGGTGTCCTTATCTTGATCATGGACTTGGTATTCTTATCTCCTGTTTGCGACATATTGATTCTCCAAGCGGTTAAGCCAAACTAAGGAGATTTGGCTCTGATACCAATTGAAAGGACCGATATATCGCCTAGAGGGGGGGTGAATAGGCGTTATTTCAAATTTAAATGCGCAACGGAAATTTACTATTCGGATAGTCCGAAAATACCTTCGGACTGTCCGAGTGGTTCGGATAGTCCGAATGTCTTTTCGGATACTCCGAACTGCTCTTCGCAAGAAAACCCTAAAAAGTAGATCTGAGTTATTTGAGAGGCTAGATTATTACCAAATAAAGTTTCTAAGCTAGGGCAACTTCCAGATTATGAGATCCACCCAATATCTATTGCATGAAGCTACCAAACCCTTGAATCCCCCAAAAGATTAAGCTAAGCACAAACGGGGACAAGAGTAAAACTTACAACCAAGAGAGATGCAGCGATTTTTCTCCGAAGTTCGGATCCTTGAGGACGTCTCCGTTGAGGCGGCACAAAGCCGGGGTCTCTTTCAACCCTAATCCTCTAGGTGTTGCACCAAGCACCCACCTACTTTTCTTTGAATCCTTCCCTTGCGGAGGTGGATTCAACCTTCACAAACTTCCGGCAAGGCCCCACACGAGCTTGGGGCTCACCAAGCAACTCCTAGCCGCCTAGGAGTCCAAAACCTCCAAGAGTAAAAGATCCGCAAGAGATTCGCTGAAGATGAACCAAGTGCTCAAGATGAATCACAACCTCTAGAGCCTTCAAACTCTCAACTAGATTTCCCAAAAGATTTGCTAATAAGAGATCAAGAGGGAAGAACACTAGAGCTCAAGAGTGAGAGGGAGCACAGCTCAAAATGAAATGAATGCACTTGTTGGTTGGTAGGTGGGAGTTGGGGAGGTATTTAAAGCCCCCCAAAACTAGCCGTTTTTCACTTCAATTTTATTAATCGTTCGGATAGTCCGAACCAATGTTCTGGATAGTCGAACCAATAGAACTAAGGCAATGGAACACTCAGTTCGGACAGTCCGAACGTCCCTTCGGATAGTCCGAACCTAATTAGAACTAGGGCAACAGAACACACTGTTCGGACAGTCCGAACCATACTTCGGATAGTCCGAACCAATAAGACTTAGCCCTAACCGAGAGGGGTCGTTCGGATACTCCGAACCAGTGTTCGGACATTCCGAACCAAATAGAACTGGACCAACAGAGAGGGTCAGCTCGGATACTCCGAACTGAGGTTCGGACATTCCGAACTGGATTTTGCCAGAGCAACCGAGGGGTCCAGCTCGGACATTCCGAACAAATGTTCGGATACTCCGAACTAATTTGAACACTTTGCCCCTAGGACTTCACACATTTACCCATACTTAGACTAGGATTCATCTTTGAGCACATTCGATCATTCCAAAGCTATTTCTTGCCCTATCCCTCTTTATAGTACGGCCGTCCTTAAACTCAAATAAAATTAAAAGTACATACGCAGTCGTTGAGTTTAGTCGACGTCTTTTCTTCTTCAAATTGAGGGATCTCTTTTCTTAAGCGACTTTTCCATGAGTGTATCTATCTGTTCACCATACTCAAAACACTCATTAGTCACTTAATCTTGTTGTCATTAATCACCAAAATCATTAAGGGGCCTAGATGCATTTTCAATTTTGTAAAAATGGATGTGAGGCTTTGTAACATCCTAAAATTTTAATTTTAATTTTTTTATTTATTTTATTCAGTTTGGAATTTATTTGGAATTTTACAGATTTTATTAAAGCTATTTTCGCAATTCTTAGATTCACAAAATGAATTTCTGCATAAAATTTAAAATCTTAAAAATTATGAAAATGATCTTATTTGGTTCCAAATTTTTAAAAGTATTTTTGAGAATTTTGTTCCAGATTTTTAGAACTTTTAACTATTTTTACCATCGCGCTTTTTGCTCTCCTATGATCTACTCTATCTATTCATGGCTAATTTTTCTGAAAAATCTTATTCTTAAATGCCGGATTTCGCTCCCCATTCAAATCACAAAAATTTCACGGTTTCCATCGTTTGTAAGCTCCCCACGACTATAAATCCCACCTCGAGGACCCCTTTTACCTCCACAACCTGGTGCTCTCCTCCACAAACCAATCTCATGCTTGGAATCCCTAAATTTCTTCGCAAAGGTTTGATCCCCATTCTTTTTTTACTATTTCGGCCACCACCGCCACCCGCCCCCTCCTCCGGCTGCCGGCCATCATGCCACCCCCTCCTTTGGCCGGCCGGCCCAGCTAGCCACCACCCCCCTGACATCTTTCGTTTTTTTCCTTTGCCATGGCTGGTAGCAGCATTCTCTGTTCTTTGATGTAAATAGTAGTCACGATCGAACAGTAACTCAGCTATAGTATCATTTCTCTTTTTCTTTGATTTAAATTTTCCAGGAGCATGTTCTCCTTTGTTTGAGTTCCGATTCCAGTGATTTAAATTTCTAAATTCATGACATATCTTCCAGTACTATTTTTTAATTTTATTTGAATTTATTTTATTTATTTACCCTCGTTTCGCAGGTAGACAACGCAGTCGAAACTCAATTGAATCAGCGGACAACGGTAGAACTAACAGGAGACAACAAAGGCAAGTCTTCTTTGAACATGTTGATCCTAAATTTTATAAAATATCTATGTTATTATGCATGCTTACCGACAGACGCAAGCATTAGACACATTGTGAATGTTAGATAACATCCTAGATTGCCTTGTATAGATATTGCTTTATATAAGATTTTCTTTTGTACCCTCATGCACATATATATATTTTGGCCTATTGGCCTTATAATGAATACAAGTGCTATTCATGTTAACATAATATCAGAGCAAGGTTTTGGGTTAAGGATTTACCAAGCATTGCGCTTGCGTCATCCAACCATCCTTGTTGGCCGCCTCTTCCGTCAATCGCTTCTTTGTCCATCCTACCACCACCTCCTCGTGTTACACTGTTATTCCTAAGAAGGGTAATGATGCTGCTCGATAGAAGATGTCTGATAATCATGATGATCTATGAAATCTTTTCAGACTTAGTTTGCTGTCTACAAAATATGGAACCTAGCCTTGGTGACACCTGTGAAAGGTAAAGAAAGAGAAGCTTTCGCATATTTGGCCTTCACACTTTTCTTTTCGTCAACAAGTGACACATGTCACAAATAGCGCTTCCCTACCGCGGTAGGTCACAGGCACCGCACCCACCACGATAGATGAACTGTGGTACCGAGTTCAGTAGGTGATATCGCGATGCCCAAGCTCAATAGGAAGGTGGGGCTCACCACCGCAACCGATGGATAAAGCCATTGTCACGCCGACGAATTGCTATGTAGGAAAGCGTGGTAGGTGACACGTGTTATCTTTTAATACTTCCACAGTTGAGAAGGAGGATAGGGTTACAATTTCGTTCGGGAAAGAGCCAAAGATAAAAAAAAATGCGCAGGGGAGCTAAATACACCGAGTCTTCAAAGAAACGGTTGGGCTTCCAGCTTAGGAAAAAAATTGGACTCCTAAGAATTCTCAAATAGACCTTTGAAATCCATTTACCACTAAATCGTAGGCATTTCGTGAAAGAACATCATCCGTTAACTTATTGACATGTGACAATTTTCTGTACCAAATAGGCTCCTAAGTTTTCGTCTTCTCTTTTCGCTCACCGTCCACCCCTATTCACCACGCACCGCAGACGTCAGCCTTATCCTCGCATCACCGTTCACTTCGTCAAGCTCCGGAAAGACAGAGTTTCTTTGAAGGATTCAAATCTTAGCGTTTCAAATGTAAAAAGACGGTGCTACAGGGCCATGTCTTTTTTCTATCAAGGTTATTCAACCATGATGTTATTTAGGATATCTTAGCAAGTAATATAGCATTGCTAGGTACCTCGTCACTGCAGCAATTGATCCGATAAGTTCCCAAACGGTATCGTTGTTTTTTTTTGGTCCAAGCGGCCGCAAAAGAGAGACATAGAGAGAGTAAAAAATTGAACCCGCTTTTCCAATGAAACTTAGAGAGAATTAATATTTTGACAAAACTAACAACGATGGTTTGGCCAAAAGAGTTCATTTTAATATAGGTTTAGGGAGGCTTTTTTTAAAAAATATTATATGAAAAATCAAATTTACTGTTTAAAGGATCTGCTTGAAACACGTAGGCACCATATGTTGCATTATCAAATTTCAACAAATCTAGAATTAATCTAGAAGCAACCATTAAAATGCAAGACTTAATTACCAACTTCTTAAAGCTTATATTTTATACGACATGTTTGTACAATTTTTAGTTCCCCATACATATGTATTTTTCAATCTTGTTTCGAAAATATATATAAAATGCGCATAAGAATTTAATAATTTAATGACATTATATCTTTAGCATTTAATTATTGTTTCATTCCAAGACATTAACACTAATGTATGCTCATTTTTCTCTACCGCACTCTTGGTCTTAAGCCTTCTTAAACCTCGTGCTTGTCAACATATGCCATATAAAAAATAGAAAATTTTCCTTTCGTCACTAAGGTCAGTTTAGGATTGGCTGTGCTATGCTGCGAAACCTACCCTATAAGAGCATCTCCAACAGTGCTTAAAATCCATTCCCAAAATCTGATTTTAGGCTTGATTGCAAAAAAACGTACTCTAACAGTTTCTTTTTCTAGCTCCTCAAATTTTGACACGCTCAAAACAGCACCCCGACGCCCTCATTTTTCCGCGCTCTATCCGCGCTCCCAAAACAGCACCCGACTCTTCCTGGTCTGTATCGCGTTGTCCATGGGATTGATGTTTTTGATCCCAAGTTCAATATAACCTCTCCTGGTGCAGACATGTCCATATATATTCCATACACTGAAAAGGCCAAGCGACTCTTTTCTCCTCATGGTTCAGTTGAAAAGTTGATTTATGACCCAGAGCAAAATGATGAACACATGTGAGTACTCTCCGCGGTCTTTTTTTTTTGTTGTACTTTGGTACTTAAGTTGGATGTTCTTGTTTGGCCAGTTCCGTTGGATCTCTGCTCAGACGAACAGATTTCGTGAGAAGGATGGTCCACCGGACCAATTCAAATGTGTTTTTGGGAGAAAATATAGAAACTATTGGAGAACAAGGTATTTTGTAGACCTAAAAATTTTAGGAAGGTTCCAATCTAAAGATATTGAGAGTCTAAATATTAGGAACTGTTGGAGATGCTCTAAGAATCTTTACCAATTCTAATAAGATTCGGCCGTTATGAATCCATAAAACATGCTTTCAACTAACTGTTATATATCCAAAAGTAAAACAAAGACTGCAACTAAGGGTCAGTTTGCGGTTGGGTGGGCTATGCTGTGAAATCTAGTTAGTTGTAGGCGCTATATAAGTCTTTACCAATTCCAATAAGATTTTGCCTTACGAATCCAAAAAAGATACTTTCAACTGACTGTTATATCCAAAAGTACAAAACAACGCCGCAATCTATACCCCTTTATAATTCACCAGTTGATTCTTTTCTACATCCACACAGTCTTCACACAGTCTTTTGCCTCTACAGAGAATACTTTTCCTGTATCCACCCTAATATGTGCACCCAAAAATCCCCTTCCTCAAAATCGCAGCCAAGATGTTTTTCAGAAAGACTTCATCAAATCTGATGGTCCTAATCATTTGGTTCATCCACTAATCTAATCTAAAAATCGCGCAACTGTTCCACCGCCCCGCACCCCCCAATCACGCCGCTTGCCCCCATTCCCTTCCCCATTCGTGCCGTCGCAGAACTGCTCCCCTCCCCTCCCCGCCCAATCGCGCCGCGCCGCGCCGCCTCCCCTCCCCTCCCCGGCCTGCACAAATCTCGCCGCGCACCCCCGTCCCTGCTGCCCCGTCGCCCGGCGCCCAAGCCCGTCGTCCCTCGCCGCGCGCGTTCGCGTGTATCTGATGGCTGTTTTTGGTGCACTGTGTGCAGGGACGCGGTTCCGGCCGCTCTCGCTGAACGTGCCCAAGCCGCTCTTCCCGCTCGCCGGCCAGCCCATGGTGCACCACCCCATCTCCGCGTGCCGCCGCGTACGATGCGCTCGCTTCTCCTTTGCCCTCGCCTTCCGTTGGCGTCCTCGCCTGTGCGGATCATGTGAGAATCATTGAACTAAAGCCTTTTGGATCGCGTTGCTGCAGATCCCGAACCTGGCGCAGATATACCTCATCAGGTTCTACGAGGAGCGGGAGTTCGCACTCTACGTCTCCTCCATCTCCAACGAGCTCAGGATCCCCGTCAGGTTCGCTTCGTGCCCTTCCCTTCCTATGGGTTGGGGGTGGGTTGACTTCAGGTGCGTCTGGGTCTAATCTGATGGCTGTTTTTGGTGCGCTGTGTGCAGGGACGCGGTTCCGGCCGCTCTCGCTGAACGTGCCCAAGCCGCTCTTCCCGCTCGCCGGCCAGCCCATGGTGCACCACCCCATCTCCGCGTGCCGCCGCGTACGATGCGCTCGCTTCTCCTTTGCCCTCGCCTTCCGTTGGCGTCCTCGCCTGTGCGGATCATGTGAGAATCATTGAACTAAAGCCTTTTGGATCGCGTTGCTGCAGATCCCGAACCTGGCGCAGATATACCTCATCGGGTTCTACGAGGAGCGGGAGTTCGCACTCTACGTCTCCTCCATCTCCAACGAGCTCAGGATCCCCGTCAGGTTCGCTTCGTGCCCTTCCCTTCCTATGGGTTGGGGTGGGTTGACTTCAGGTGCGTCTGGGTCTAATAGATGTCAGAGCAGTGGTATTGATGGTGTGCTGTTAATTCTAGGTACCTAAGGGAGGATAAGCCCCATGGGTCGGCCGGAGGTCTCTACAGCTTCAGGGATCACATCATGGAGGACAATCCGGTGAGCTCTTGCCCGATTATCAGCTCCAATTGTTTTTTTAGATCAAATTATCAGCTCCAATTGTTTTTTTAGATCAAATTATCAGCTCCAATTGTGAAATTGGTTTAGACATTTATATTTGTTTGTTAAGGTGAATTGTAGTGGATTCCTTTAACCTGGGCTGTTTGAGTGGCGTTTGCTAATTTGGGAGATGTGCAACGGCTTCAGTTTTGTTGGAATCTACTTTGTTGTGCTGAGTTGGATTGCAGGGAAGTTTCATCCTCTAAAATCCTTTTGGTTTTGCAGTCGCACATTGTTTTGCTGAACTGTGACATCTGTTCTAGCTTCCCCTTGCCAGACATGCTCGGTAGGTTGCCATGTAACTGAAGTTTGGATTGCTCATTGTGTGGTAACAGCATTTGCTGTGTTGATTTCTCCTGGATACTGATCACTAAATGTTATCACCATCTCATTATTGCAGAGGCCCATAAAAAGTATGGAGGAATGGGTACTTTACTTGTCAACAAGGTGAGGGAAACTTTTAGATTTGTTCTCATATTTGCGACTTCTAAAGTTCTTATATTATTCTCATGCATAACATTCTGTGCTAACACTTTATCTCAGGTATCTGCAGAGTCAGCCAACCAATTTGGCGAGTTAGTAGCTGATCCTGAAACAAATTAACTGCTACATTACACGGAAAAGCCAAAGACTTCGTGAGTACAGGCTGGTCATTTCTTGTTTTGTTTGCTATTATGTTTTTCACTGCAGACTTATGCATGTATTATTTGGTTTTGAAATTGTTTTGGCACTTTGGCACAACTAATGGTTCCTTAATGGGTAATTAGCATTGTGTAATGCAGTTTATATATGTGTAGGTGAGTGATCTCATAAATTGTGGAGTCTATATATTTACACCCGATATCTTTAATGCCCTCGAGGATGCCTTAAAACAGAAGAAAGACAGAGGTATTATGTTCAGCTATATTATGACCTTTTGCCTTGTAAACTGCATGCTATTGTTCGAAGACCGTTATTCTATCGCTCTCTGGATAGCAACTTATCTCGTACACTCAAAGCTTATGATATCCAGGCTATGTTCTTAGTGCTCCAGTTCTTTTATATAAAAAATGGAACTTGCTTTTCATATGCAACCCCTTCGCTTGCCTTAAGATTTGTGCAACTTCTATTGAGAAAGAAAGCATTGAAGCACTGCTCTTGTTTCAATTATTTTGCAGTTTCCTGCTTTTTTACTTATCAACATATGTGCCAGGATCATGCCATATTAGTTTCTTTGTATTTATATACTTCTTTACTGTAAATAAAGATGCATTGAATTTCCATTTTATTGGATTTCCATCTAGGATAATTTTTTTCCCTTGAGCTGCTACTAAAGAACCGAAATGCAAATAATGCATTGCTACAGTTCCTGGATATCTTGTGCGCCAATTTGTTGATAGCCCAAAGCCGTATCACAAAAGAAGGTATGTGTATGTTATTTCTTTGCAACCCCCAATTTTGCAGTTGGGCTGCTCTTTCGCGATTTGCGTTCTTCCATCCTGTTACCACTGTACATTCCACACAAATTATGTACTAATTTGCAATCTTATACAACCCTTTTCCTTCTTTAACGAAAGCGTGTGGTGTACCAACCAGGATGGATGCTAATGACCATGTCAACCACCCAGGTCTGTCCTCTCTGCAGTTTCCTCTGTGCCCTATTGCTCTCTTTGTAATCTTGTGCTTCTTTCTTTATAGAAACTAGATTAAAACGTAATTATGTGCATCTTTTGATTAGCGGTTATCGTGTGCAATTCCGCTGATCATACAAAGGCTGCCAAATTTCAAGGCTAACATTTTATTGGACGGTTCTACATTTAGATGGAGCACTTTTTTTTTTTGGGGGGGGGGGGGGTGGTGTTCTCCATTGGTGGTCTGGATAACCACCCATGGGAAAGGAAGAAATGGATATATCAACTGTAATTCATAAACAGTCTGAAATTTTAGTTTCATTATTAGCTGCACTTGTTAATTAAACCTTATCATGTTTCTAGGTTAGATGATGCTAATGTCCTTTTATACTATATAGAAAATCAGATGAATTTGCTAAATATACATTTGTTATATTGATCGAATGTGCTTCCATGATCGGTGACAGGTCCAGTTGGTACAGCACAGAGATTATAATATCTTTTGAACCAACCGGCAAACAAATTTTGTGCCGATTGTGGTGCTCCAGATCCAAAATGGGTGTAAGTTTTCACGAATTCTACAAGTCATTTTCTTTTTGAATTTTCTTTGCAGCTTATACAAATAAAAAGAACCATCGTTTGTGTTGGGCTCATCTTAGAGAATTATTGAGTTTATGTTCCTTTCTTAACTATATCTGTGCTGTAAAACATAAAAATCAATGCAACAATTTGCTTTGTGGTTACTGGTCTTGTTTCTGCAATCACAATTATTTGATATCACCTGTTTGTTTGAAGCAAAATTAAGTTACAGCCCCATCTGCATTTCTTATTCACTGTTGAGAGTCAATTTCTTTTTGCCACGGTATTTCAGCCTGAGTGCTACACATTATTCTCAATCTTCCAATGGTTCTGGTGTTTGCAGGTCATTGACTTTTGGTGTGTTCATTTGCATCAAGTGTTTTGGAGCTCATAGGAGTCTTGGAGCGCACATATCCAAGGTAGCCATGATATCCCTGCAGGCCTGCACTGGTAGCAATTTGTTGCTGTCCTTCCATTTCCAATTTCATTTATTACTTTATATGATTTGAAGGTTCTGCCATTGGAGGTGTTAGGTTAAAAATATATTATGACCTTTCAAGACATATAAGCTCTAGATGAGTCATGTGTGTATTGGAAATCTGCAATCACTCAATTGCCCTTTCTGAAACTCATTAGCGTAACCTTTGAGACTTGTTTTGTTAACTACTGCATATACAAGGAAAAGAAGCTTAATCTTGTAACTTACTTTATCACTCACTATGAAATGCTACATGGACATGCATTCTTTTCTCGAGAAACAATAATCACCTCATCTTCTCTTGTACACCCTCGCTGGGACCTTTTAGGCCCTGTCTGTATTCCCATCTTCTTTATTAATCTAAGGCAAAGCTTTTGCCCTCTTTCAAAAAAACAATAATCACCTCATCCTAGAGGGAAAGAACGGAGAGAGAATAATTTAGAGACCTATAGGGACTAGAGACTATGTCAGCCTGGTCATTGCTGCATTTCAGCCTGTAGAACAATGCACAAGGTTGGCAGATATCAAATGGTAAACCATATGTTTCAACTATCATTCTGTAGGCTATAAATTTTTGAGGAGAAATCTGTCTATTTCAGGTGATCTCAGTGAAGCTAGATGAGTGGACAGATGAACAAGTCGATCTTTTAGCCGATTCAGGTGGAAATGCTGCAGTAAACATGATATATGAGGCATTTATGCCTGAAAACTACATGAAGCCAAGGCAAGAATGCTCAACAGAGGGGCGCAATGATTTTATAAGGTATGCATTAAGTTAACAACTTATCATTCTTCGATGGCCTTTGTAACACACTGGCATAATAATTTTGTTTTATATTGTTGTCCGACAAATGATCTTTCTCCTTATCCACATGTGCAGGAGAAAATATGAGCTTCAACAATTTTTTGTCTAAACCACAGCTTTCATGTCCTTCACAATTCGATGTCAAACATCATCACCACCACCAGCATAATGGTGCAAATCGACATGGTTTAGGCCATGCTTTTAGGAACAGCTGGAGAAGAAAAGAGCACGAACACAAAACAGTAAAGAAAACAGTATGATCATATTATCGTAAATTCATAGTACAGTTTAGACTCTACTAGAAATTATTTTTTTTTGACATTTTGCTGTCTTAGATGGAGATGGGTATGGTAGAATTCGTTGGATTAATTAAGGTCAATGTCATAAGAGGCACGAATCTAGCTATTCGCGATATGATGTCAAGTGATCCTTATGTTATCCTTAATTGAATTGTATTACTAAATATCGCCGTAGCGTTAGCACGGGCATTATGCTAGTATCAAATGGGGCATAAGTTGAGCGTCATTCTTCAAATTGCCACAGAAAAATTGCATCTCTCCTTTGCCATAGTTCCTCAGGAGTGTTCAAATTCTTGCCACCTCCATTAGTTCTACTAGTCCTAGAAGTTAGATCATGCTGTGCTGGGCACGATGGGCTTCCGGCGACGAGTTTGTTGAGTCATGTCATGATGGCTTCTTGTTAAAGACGGTTTTTAAAAACCGTGAGTAATGAGAGGTCTAATATAAATTTTTTTAAGTATTATATGGACAGCCATCATAAGGCTCAGCATGTCACGATGACATGTAGGGTACAGTCGTACCTTATCGGCACGGGCACGGCACACGCCGTATACACCAGAGTTAGACGGATACCTTACCACCCTTGTTCGTTACCGCTGTTGCGGTTTCCTACCTCGAATGAGACGCTATCGTGTGCACATGATAGCATCGATACTCTCAAGAAAAAAAAATTTGAAACTCCCAATGAGAGAACAAGGTAAACATTGATCTTTGGAGCAAACTCTAGAAGTCTTCTGATGTTTGTGATTTGTGTGACTCCAGTCTAAAAGCAAGGCTAATAATAGAGCCAACTGCGGATTTTATATTATTGACATATCATCTAATAGTCCATTCATATAATAGATGACTATACATACACACTAAGCATTAATACTTAGCCTACCTTCATTCTCTCACCAACCTTTTTGGAGCCCGTGTTGCAGCTGGCTACTAGTCTACAGCCCGCTTCTCTTTTCTCTCCCTTCCTCTCTCCTCCAACTCAACTCAAATCTGACGTGGCGACTCCTATAACCCGCTTACATAGCCTTATTATACTTGAACGATGGAATTGTTGATACAGTATTTTGGTTCAGTCAGTCTGTCTCCATACGCACTCCAAATTGACAGGGCATTGCTCTTGTTTTTACCAAGTCTGTGAAAATCAATTGCTAGATTCAAGCTGCACTTTCCAAATAGTTTATGAGCACCGACCTCAGGTGAGTAGCGCTAGTTTATTCTTATTGAAGAATAAGAGGACAACAAGTAGAGCGGAGAATGCAACTGGCAGTGTAAGGTTTTCATCCAATGAGATGTCTTTAGTTTGACATAGGCACAAAGAAGACCACTAGTTTGCTTTGTAGTACTACGAGACGACTAAGCGAAACGCAAAGAACTGTGACCTAAAGAAGACATATCAGGCCATTTTCAGTGCATAGTTTCATTTCTCAGTTTTCAAGAGTGCCACATCAGCTTTTATCTAGGTAATCGTGTATTTTGGGTTTCATCTAGATGAAACTCTTTCATCTCCCATGAAACTCTCTCTATCTCTCTCTTCATAATTACCTTGCCATATCACCAAACATGATGATGTGTCATATCATTTAATGAGAATGAAACTCCCATTGTGAATGGCCTCATAGAGTATTTTTTTTCTTAAAAAAAACTCGCATTTTATTTCTAGTCAGGCCGGGCCGGGCCGGGCCAAGACTAAGCCCGAGAAAGCCCGTCAAGCTGTCCTTGAACAGGCCTGCTACTTGAGAGTTGAGACGTAGAGTAGGCTTTGTGGGCCAGGTGGGTCAGTAGGGACCCTTAGAAGAACAGAGGAGAAATTTGCACGCCCTCTCCGCAAGTGCGCGACCTTGAGGAGCGGCGGACATTTGGGTTTTTTTTTAATTTTTTTTATCAAACCGGTTCGATTTTTTTATTTTAAAATAATGGGAATTGCTAAACTGCACATGAATATTTTTTTTGGTTGAGGGCACACAATTTTTTTGTCTATTAGATATTAGTGTTTTTTTGTTTGTGGGAACTTAATTTTTTTGTCTATTAGATATTGTTTTGTGATCCACGTCGTGTTTTATCATTTTGACTTTGTCAATATTTGACTTTGTGATCCACGTTTTTGTTTAGTGTGTTCTTTATAGTTTGTTTCGTTCCTCTATTTTTTACAAATTATCATGTTACTTTTTACATAATTTAATTTGTGTAAAACTAGTGTACAATTGATATAAAATACTATGTAGAGAAAAATAATGTTTTTACAAATTATCACATCATTTATACATAATTTAATTTGTGTAAAACTAGTATATAATTGATGTAAGAGAATTACTAAGTGTGACTCGAGTGTTTTTTTTTTGTTTGTGAGTATTCTTTTTTTTGTTTTGTGTATGGAGTACTTAAATGTGAGGATAAAAGGCAAATTGATTCTGTCAATTGGTTCGAGATCTAAAGGCTTAAAATTTGAGTGCTTTTTAGCAAAAAAATACTCAGGTGCTCCCTAGACACCCTCTAAAATAATTTGGTGTTCGAAAACTGGTTATCGAATTTTTCAGACTAAAATAAAAATCAAATTGAATTAACCGTTGGTTAATTCGGTTTTTCGGTTAACCAAATATGAATAAACACTAGGTAAAATATGAATAAATACTAGGTAGATTAGATCTAATCTTTCTCATATCTTAATATAGAGTAGGGATAAATCTACACAATATTTATATGTCATCATAATAGATAAGTATGATAGAACATATGAATATATCAAATATATACATAAATGTGTTAGAACATGAGAATTATTTAGTGATTTTAGGAAGAACATGATAAAAATAGCATTGTACATAGACATTCGCTTATTTCAATTTTTAGAAATGAAAAACTAAACCGGACACAAAAAAACCGAAATATACGATTAATACAGTTTAGTTCAATCGATAATTCGCTTTCCGTTTAAAAATGACCACCCCTAACCTCGAGAAGCTCGGAGATGGCACCAACGGCCGTTGCTGGTGACGAGGCATGGTGCCGGAAGACAGTGCCTCGGATGATGGAGCTGGTGAGCCCGCATCTTCCCTAGCGCGACGCCTGCGCCCTGCTCTCCGTTAGCCCCTGGTGCTACCGCGCCCTCATTGATAACCCCAAGCTCTGGGAGGTACGTATTACGTCGCGTGCACCCTCCCGTCCTTCGCTACATGTAAGATCGAGGATGCCGACTAGAGGGGGGTGAATAACCGGCTTTAAAAATTATTTACTTTTCTACGATTAATTAAAATCTCGCCTAAGTACCCTTATGTCAAAACCTATATGATAATAAATGCAAAAATGATAAACTAAGGTTTTGACAATTAAGACTAAGTGCACTAACTAATTATATCTCTAACAAGAATATGCAAGAATAAAGACAATCAAGCAATTTAATTCTAGGTATGTAAATTGCAACAATATGAATAAGAATTGCAAGCAAATACAAAGAGACACACCGATATTTTACCGTGGTGTTCGGAGACTTGCCGGTCTCCTCTAATCCACGCTGAGGCTAGCCCAAATTACTTTGGACCGGCTCCACGAATTGAGCACCCGCCTAGATTCCACTAGTGGGAGTTTTTCACCCATTCGGGTAGGCTCAACTCAAACCTTCACAAACTCGCCGGGGCTTCTCACAATTCCTTCGAGAGCTCCCGCACACGACGCTCTACGCCGTCTAGGAGGCGGCAACATCCAAGAGTAATAAGCCGAGTCTTCGCTCGAGCTTCACCTAGTACAACACATGCGCTTCTGGTGATCACCTAGTGCAACACATGCACCTAGGCTCCTCCTCAAGTGCAACACATGCACAAGAGACTCAACTCACTTCTAATTGCAACACATGCAATTAGTCTCACTCTTACCTCAAGAATCAAATGTGAGTAAGCAACACATGAACCACCTCACCCAAAATACTCAATCAACCAGCAAATGTCCCCCATGACCTCCTTTTATAGCCTCACAAAGAAAACTAGCCGTTGGGGGGCAAAATGGACATTAAAAGTGCTGAAAATAGCCGTTGCTACAGTACCAGCGGTACTACCGGCCCCTACGGGCGGTACTACCATTTTTGCGGTACTACCGCACCTGCTGTTTCAGCACAGACGACACTCAGAAAAACGGTCATAACTTTTGACTCCAAACTCCGATTTAGGTGATTTTGGACTCTATGCGAAGCTTATCACGAGGGCTACAATCTATACTCATTTTCAAGATTTAAGCAACCATAGATATTTTCCAAAATCATAAAAATAAAGACTCTAATGTAGTCATTCAAGTCCAATTTTGATTTTCTTGAAATCCCTCACATAGACTTGATCAAAAGCATGACTACAAGTTAGCAAGGGTCAACAAACTTGAACCATGTGATGATCAACTCTTATCAAAATAATTTGCAAAACACATTTGCAAATACTATTCACATGTTTTCAAAGAACCGCATGTAAACTCTAAATCCAACTTGCTTAAGTATCCTCGTTTTGCAACACATGCAAAACCTAGCTCCATGCAAAACCAAAACAAACTCAAATGCATGAGCTCACTATTTGCAACACATGTAAATCTTAACTCCATGCAACCACAATAAGATCAAATCAAATGTATGAGCTTTCTATTTGCAACACATGCAAATCTTTAGTACATACAAACCACATAAATACCAAATCATGCTTGAGCTCTCTCCTTTTGCAACACATGCAAAACTTAGCTCCAAGCAACCACTTTGATTTTGAAAGATTTGTTTTGTAAAGAGAAAACAAAACATGAACCTTCAACAATTGCAACACATGCAAAAGTGAACTTCATGCAAAAACCAACGCATACGCTTATCCCACTTGCAACACATGCAAATCAAAGTGTAAGCAAAACCAAAGCACGAGCTTCACCCATTTGCAATACATGCCAAATGGTTAGCTCCATGCAAAAACCAAACAAGTTGAGCTTGAGTGAAACGCGGGTTGAGCTCACCAACACATGATGAAGCTCAAACTAGAAAACTCGACCCCTCTTAATAGTACGGCGATAAAAACTAGACTCAGACTAGAAAGTCCTTAGCCTATCTAGTTATACCTTCGCCGCCGCACGCAATCCCTTTGGGGCTTTTAAGATCTTTGATCTTTTTGCATCTCCCCGGGATCGTCACCCTTCTTCTCTTCTTTGTCCATCATCTCTTGATGAATTTCTTCTCTTCTTTTCTTTGAGATCTCTTCTTGACGTTCATCTTCACTTGATGCGTCATTGTCCCATTTTCTTATCTCAACCATTTGGACTTAACCTATCTCATTCACAACTCATAAAATAGTTAGTCCAAGACACATGGTTGTCTCAATCATATATTCACTCCATTAACACATAATGGAAGCCTCTAATATCGATTGAGCACAACCCAAATCAAATTAAATGATATAAATGTGTCTTGAGTACACCGATGCAACTAATGCTTCGTTATACTCAAGAACTATCGATTATCTTTAATCAATCCAAAAGAACACCATCAACACATGATGAAATATCCTTTAATGATTAGAAGACAACCGTCCTCAATTTAAATTTTCATTTAAATTGATATGAGTATATATTAACTACACAAGTTTTCATATACTCATGTTGATGAAAAGTAATGATCCATAATGTGTGGACTATATGGAAATGACCATTACTCTAAGCCATCAACTATAGAATAAACCCCACATGTATATGTGCATAGATATAATTAATTTGGAGACAATATGCACATATTCAATTTTGATCATATTGGAGCTTATCCTATATTACCATGAGTATACTACAACTAGCCAATTCAAATATATACTCAGGGATTTAGTTTCAATGTCATGATCCCTATATGTGTCAATAAAGAATAGATCAATACAATGAAACCTTCAAGTTAAATGATGAACTCCCTCTAAATATGTGCATCTATGTAAATAAGGATTGGAGAAACATGATGCACATTTTGTGGTTAATGTAATGGGAAATTCATACTTTAAATTGAATCCAAAGTATGCATTAAAATCATAAACATTAATACAAGACATACCTTGGGTTTTCCATTTTCCATCCAAATATGAGACTACTAAAATTAAGCTCAATTAAACATGTTAGTCTCATAATAATTAGATTTGTCATTAAACAATGATTATCAAAATAATTAGTCTCAATATTAGATTTGTCATTAACACCAAAACCAAATTAATGGAGCTTGAACTTTCACTACTTCCTGCCGCGCTTGCTCATCACAGGATGGATAACGCATCTCCTCAACATTCTAGACTCATCTTCAATGAACTTGACTTTGGACGGCGAACGCATCTCCTCAACGCCCTAAAGTCAACTTTGATAGACTCGATATAGGACGGCAAGCATATCTCTAAGGAGTTCCGCTTTCTTCTTGCTGGCTATACCACCGGTGATTAATTACGACCAGTGTCTCAGCTCCAATTATCTTTTTACCGGTAACAAACTTGACGGCAACACAGACTCGCATTAAAGCTCATCTACGAGAGAATTTAGACGCACATACAAGAACTCTTATGCACAGGGGCGGATCTAGGAAAATTGGTCGTCGGGGTCATCGCCGACATGCGGCCTACGGGCTACTTGCTTTCGATGACTAGTCAGACTGGATGAGCACTGGGGCTGGAGTCTAAGCTAATCTTCCACCGGAGTCACCAACAATGTTTAGTGAGGGGTATAAAGGGCTAATACAGGGACGTCAGGGTCATCAAACCCCGGTCCCTCAACTGTAGATCTACCGCTGCTTATGCACACACAGCAAAAACGACAATAACAACTCCTCAAACCACACATCAACTGCTTCTCTTTTCGTCCTATTTTCTTCTTGATCCTGACGTCCGAAACTCTTGCTTCTCTCCCCCTTTTCTTGTGCTTTTTTCCTTGTGCCGCCAGGAGCTTCTTTTCTTGCGTCACTACACTGTCGACAAGATAAGTCATCGCCCGCAGCCGCACACCACGTAGCCTCCCAGTCGCACGTACGTAGCTTTCCTTGCTGCTCCTTGATCGCCGCGCGGTAGACCTCCATTCGCACCGTGAAGCTAGCTCAGCTTTTGCCCATTGCACCCGTGTTGGCCACGTCGGCAACGCCGTTGCGAGGCGGCTCGCACCCGACAGTGCACATAGCACGCACCCCGGCGGCGCTCTCTCGCGTTCTGTGGGTTGCTGGCCTCCTGCGAGACTAAACCGCACCAGGGCAGGGCTTCCTCTACGCAGCCGCAAAGCCTCGGAATAAACTCCTAGCCGCGCATCGTTTTTTCTTTGTGCTGCAGTATGGACGTGTGATGCACCTGTCCTCGATTTATTTTCCCTTGACGCGAGTCTAGATGCTTCTTGATCTCCGTGCAAAGGCCGGCTACTTTCTGCACCTCTTCTTCACCGCGTAGAGGTGGGCGTCATGCCGGACCGAGCCGGTACGGGTTCATCGTCGTGCTTTGTGTCTAAACCATGCAGGCCAGGCCATGCCGGCCGCCCAGCTCACATTCAATGAGCCTAAGCACGACCCATGTGTACTTCGTGCCTGCTTTGTGCTATGCTGACTTAGGTCTAGCCTATTTGCACTATTACGACGAGAAGAAAGGAACCGAAGACATATGGAGTTGAGACAGTGGACACAAATATTATGGAAAAAAAGATTAAAATTTATTTATTCTTAGAGCGAGAGCATTGTGCTGAACACAAGCGAGAGAGGGAGCAACGGGAGAGTGAGGAAGAGAGACAATCGAGATTGAGAGAGACGAATGAGAGGGAGAGATTGAGAGAGACGGGTGAGAGGTGCAAGAATCAATCTCTCAGCTCTCTCTCCCCTCTTGCCCGTCTCTCTTAGGTGTCAGCGACAGGAGTGACGTTCATGATGCTGGGTGCGTTCATAACGCTCATACTCTATGGGTTGATGACCTTTATACTAGGGTTCTTCCTCATGCCCTGAGTCATTGGGTCCAACACGGCTCGTGCTACAGTATCGTGCCGTGCCCACCTCTCATCGTGATGCATGGAGCACCTGGTTTGGTGGAGTCTACGTTTTACCCTCATATGTGACCACCTCATGCTAGGGGCTCTGCCGCACGGAAGGAAAAGCGAAACTGCTGCACAACTCTGATTTCTTGCGCCGCCCCCTCGGGAGAAGTCGACACGTCGTGCGCACGTCCGCCGAGCTCGCGTCGCTCCTCGCTCGGTCGCCTTCACAGCAACAGCCTGCTTCCTCGGATGCTGCCCTCGGGAGCATCCTCCTCCCGAGGGCAATGGGATGATCCAAAACCTTAGATTCTGATATTAATTATTGAAACTATCAGGAAACTTTTTGTTGGCCTACATAACTGCTCTGTTTTTTCTGATTTTTCATTGCTATTTATACTAGAGATTACATGCTAACTTAGATAGCAATCCGAACTTCTAATCTTAACAGATTCAAACAAAACTTGCAGAGTTTGAACATTTTAAAACTATAACTAAATCTTATCCCGTAACCAATTCATGTCAAGATTATCTCTAACGTAGCCGTGGATCACAATCCGAAGCTGCCATATGCTGTTCTCATCAAGACAACACGCGAGTACGAATCGAGGTTCAAGTCACCAGTTGGGAAGCCGAGTCTCGTCTGTGCTCTCCAAGGAGGCTTGGCTGCAGAAGGCCATCACGTACCTGAGCAGCAGCACGAGAGGTCCGAACAGGCGACAGAGAGGACGGTACCGGCGTTTGTGTGCAAGCGAAGGGTCAGTCGTGGT